>PVLC010004891.1:0-80816 GCA_004027655.1 Graphiurus murinus | reverse complement strand
TTTTTTTTTTTTTTTTTTTTTTTTTTTTTTTTTTTTTTTTTTTTTTTTTTTTTTTTTTTTTTTTTTTTTTTTTTTTTTTTTTTTTTTTTTTTTTTTTTTTTTTTTTTTTTTTTTTTTTTTTTTTTTGGTACTGGGGATTGAACTCAGGGGCTTTCTACCTCCGAGCTATATCCCCAGCCCTATTTTTTATTCTTTATTTTGAAACCGAGTCTCACTAAGTTGCGGAGTGCCTCACTAGGTAGCTGAGGCTGGCCGCGAACCCGGATCCTCCGGTCTCAGCCTCCCGAGTTTATCTACTTTAGATATCTCTCATAAGTGCTTTTTGTGCCTTATTTCACTTAGCACAACATCTTCAAGGCACATACTCGTAGCAGCTGGCAGGATTTCCTTCTTTGTTAAGTTTGAATAATATTCCTTCATCTGTGCAGACCCCGGTTGGCTGATCTGTTCATCCACCGATGGACATTTGAGTTACTTGGCTGTTATGAATAACACATGGGTGTGCAGGTATCTGTTCTAGATCCCGCCTTCAAATCTTTTGTATACATACCCAGTGTAGACTTTCTGGACCATATGGTAATTATATTTTTAATTTTTTCAAGGACCTCCCTTCTATTGCCATAGGGGCTGCACCATTTTATTTATTTTATTTATTTATTTATTTATTTTGCGGTACTGGGGATTGAACTCAGGGGCATTCTACCTCCAAGCTACACCCCCAGCCCTATTTTTTATTCTTTATTTTGAAACAGGGTCTCACTAAGTTGCAGAGGGCCTCACTAGGTAGCTGAGGCTGGCTTCGAACCTAGATCCTCCAGTCTCAGCCTCCCGAATGCTGGGATTACAAGCATGTGCCACCACGCCCAGCTAGCTGCACCATTTTATATTACCACCAATCACGTACAAGAGTTTCTATTTCTCTACACCTTTTATCAACACATTCTTTTTGTTTGTTTTATAGTAGCCATCCTAACGCACGTCTCTAGTAATGAGGATATATATTTTCGTGTGCTCCTTGATGGACCAGCATTGTTCTATTCCTATAAATATCTTTGGCCCTTGTTCAGGATGCAGCTAAGTTACCTGGAAGCAACCTGATCCCCCAGTCCCTGGTTTTGTGATATGTTTGGTGAGTCCTGCAGATCTGCTCGCTCCGGGGTGCATGGTTCTTTGTCACTGAGACAAGAGCGCCCAGAGAATTCGTGAGATTCCCCACTCTAACAGGAAGAGGCTCCCTCCCGGGTCCTCTCTGTGACCAGCCCTGTCCCTCCGCCCCTTCGGTGGCTCTTTCCTCGGCCTCGGTAGCTTCTTGCCATGTGTCTGCCGAGCACTCAGCTGAACTCTCTTTCTGCCTGGTTCTCTTCTCTCTGGTGCTCTGAGCTCAGAACTCCAGCGACCTTGGTCTTCCTGGACACCCAGCTCTGTCTCCTCCTCCATGGAATCTGCCAGCTTCTCCTTCCCTATGTTGTAGCCCAAAAACTCTATCAGAACAGTAAGCTGAAGAAATCATAGAGCCCCCGTGTCTCTGTCTCTTGGGACATGCCATCCATCGTTACCTGACAGCCAGCTGGTACCTCGAAAGTGTCGTCTCATTTAGTCTCTGATTCCTAAGGAAACGGGGCAAATCCCGTCTTTGTTACTCCATCTTGGCCAGTAGCAGAAGTCACCGGGACTTATGCAAAGTATAATGAAATGTTAAAACTACAACAATAAAAATTATTTCCTTCAAATGTTTTAAGTTTTTAAAAACCTGGGCTAAGGGTGTAGCTCTGAGGTAGAGCCCTTGGCAACACGCACGAGGCCCTGGGTTTGGTTCCCAGCACCATAAAATAAATTAATTAAACTAAAGTAAAAGGCGAGCTGCCATGTTAGGAAATAGTGTCACAAATCCCATGATGGTAAAGATATCATAATTTTACATAATCAAAGGAAGATCCCATAAGTACTGAATAAACATCAGCGATTCCAAAACCCAGTGTCATTTTCCACGCAGCCTTGACCTTGGGTACTCCGTACCAGCCAGTGAATACAGCCAAGGACCGACTCAGGAGCGTGCTCAAAGACTCCAAACGTGGGGTGGACTTTCCCACTTCCCAATCCCGTAGTGATTCTCCCGTTATTTCTCAGGGTCCTCAAATGGGTCCTCTCTTGTGCCACAAGTCACCGTGTCCCTGGGCACTTACACCACGCACCTGCCACCTCCTCCACCAGCCTCCTGCAGCCCCTGCCCTCTGGGCTTCTGCTGGAGAAGCCCCGGCTGGGTCACTTGTGACACCTGTGTTAACAGCGCTGTGACAGTGGCCACGTCTATGCCAAGGGCCCCCAAAGCTGCCAGTGCTGCCGCATCAGGGCAGAGCTGGGGTGCACACCGAGCTGGGGGGCCCCCAAAAGCCCTGAATGTGCCCTAATCCTGGCCTTTACCCTTTAGCCCCTCCCCCAGCCTTCCAGCATCTGGTGAAAGCAGGTCAGTCAATCAAAGGAGCCTCTGGCCTGCCACCTCTGACTCAATCAAGCTCCTCCCAACCCTCCTAGGAAAGAAACAAAGGGCCTCGTGCCCCAGCCAAGGACGAGCTCTTGAGAGGGGCAGGTGGCGCACACCTGTAATCCCAGTACTTAGGAGGCTGAGACAGGAGGATTGCAGGCTCACAGCCAGCCCCAGCAACTTAGTGAGGCCCTCCACAACCTAGTGAGATTCTTTCCAAAATAAAAATAAAAATAGGCCGGGCGTGGTGGCACACGCTTGTAATCTCAGTGCTTGGGAGGCTGGGTTGGGGGTGTAGCTTGGAGGTAGAATGCCCCTGGGTTCAATCCCCAGTATTGCAATAAATAAATAAATACATAAAAATAGGGTTGGGGGTGTAGCTCAGAGGCAGAATGCCCCTGGGCTCAATCCCCAGGACCACATACAAAAAGGGGGGGCAGGGCAGGAGACGTGAGTGCTCATGTTTTATGGATTAGCAATACCTGGGTGCAGAAGCAGCCCAGCCCAAAAGCCCTGTTTCGTAGCTACTTGTTAGGCCACACCGCCCTGCGGACAGGCCTGAGCTTGTCCAAATCACGTGGCCATTCGGAGCAGAGGTTGTCTGGTTTATAGAGTCTCGGCTGAGAGTGTGCATGGGGGTGCTGTTCTTAGAGTAGCCCTGCAAACACCAAGTCAAGGGCCATGGGGCCCAGGGACTTTAGAATAAGGCACTCTGCGGGGGGAGCCTGCCGTCTAGGTCGCTAGACATAGCTGGGTCGCCTTCCGTCCCCTGCTCCTCTCCCAGGCTTCCGCCAGCCTGCTGGGACAACAGTCTCATTTCCTTTGGTGTCCCCAGCTTCCATTTCTCTGCAATTACAAAACGTTTATAAGAGAATACTTTCTTCCCCAGGCGCATTAATGGAGTCCAGATTTTGCCTGGAGAACGAGGCGGACAGCTGTGCGGGGCTCTGGGCGGCTGCCGTTTCCCCAGAATCTCCCTGAGACCACCCAACTCAGTTCACATGGAGCCTCCAGCTCTCCAAGCTCGGGCCTCCAGAGGGAAAGAAAAAATGTAATAACTCAGCGCCCCACCCAGATCGGAAGACATGACTTAATAGTGAAGGAATTTGCAAGCCTGCGCTGCCAATCAACATGCCTACATCAAATAAACCATCTTTTCTTATTCTGGAGAGTGAAAGGTGTCTCTGGAGGCTTCCTGCTGCCTGACTTCCCATGGTCCTCAGGTCTCATCAGATACTGGAGGAGTCTGAGCAAAGACTACGAGTCTAGAACACTGGTCTTTCCCGATCTTCCACTTGATGTATGTTTCCCATAATTTGCCTTTCCCTTTTAGCTCTGTAGTATGCCTCAAGATTTTTTTAAAAAATTTGTACACTGTAATCCTACATCTTGATGCAGTTTAAGGTAACAGGGACATACGTGCACACAGCACTGGTTGAGCCTCCCCCAGCTCCCACCCGATCCCTCTCCCTCCCCACCTTCCTGTGCTCTGCACAGTGATTGGCTTTGATCCCTGTGTGTATGGACATCATGTCCATTGAAGTCTTTCCCTCTTGAAGACTCCGCCACCCCTGCCCTGTCTCCCTCAGCTCCTTCATGCTGCTAAGGTTTCTCCTCTTTATCTGGAGTCCCCACTGTGTCCCAGTTTCTCCCTAGCTTCCACATATGAGGGAGAACTTCTGACCTTTCACTTTTTGTGACTAAGTAATCTCCCTTAGAATGATGGTCTCTGGTTCCATCCATTCCCCTGCAAATGACATAATTTTGTTCTTCTTTACAACTGAATAGAATTCCATTGTGTATATATCCCATAGCTTTGTAATCCATTCATCTGTTGATGGACATCTTGGCTGGTTCCATAGTTTGGCAATTGTAAACTGTGCAGCTATAAACATAGATACACATGCATCTGTCTGATAGTTTGGTTTCCATTCTTTTGGGTAGATACCCAGTAGAGGTATTGCTGGATCATATGGTAGGTTCATTCCCATTCATCTGAGGATCCTTCATACTGTTTTCCAAAGTGGTTGCACTAATTTGCAGTCCCACCAACAGTGTATCAGAGTTCCTACTTCATACCCTCACCAGCATTTATTATTATTTGTGTTTTTGACGAATGCCATTCTAATTGGGGTTAGGTGAAATCTCAAGGTAGTTTTTATTTGCATCTCTGATTGCTAATGATGTTGAACATTTTTTTATACATTTATTGGCCATTTGTATTTCTTCTTTCGTGAAGTGTCTATTTAGTTCACTTGCCCATTTTTTGATTGGGTTATTTGGCTTTTGGGCAGTGAGTTTCTTGAGTTTTCTATATATTCTAGATATTAGTCCTCCATCAGAGGAATAGCTGGCAAAAGTCTTCTCCCACTCTGTGGGCTCTCTCTTGAGGTTCTTGATAGTTTCCTGTGCTGCCCAGAAGCTCTTCAGTTTAATGCAATCCCACATATTAATCCTCATTTTAATTTCTTGTGCCTTTGGGGTCTTGTTGAGGAAATTTTTACCCATGCCTATATGTTGGAGTGTTGGTCCTATGCCCTCTTCAAGTCACTGTAAGGTCTCTGGCCTAATTTTCAGATCTTTGCTCTATCTTGAATTGACTGTTGTGCAGAGTGAGAAAGGAGGGTTTATTTCCATTTTTTTTGCATATAACATGGATAACCAGTTGCCAACACCATTTGTTGAAGAGGCTATCTTTTTTACAAATATATTATTAATAATTTTTTTTGCACTCAGAAAGTTTGCTGCATTTTTTCATTATATATACTGGTAGTTTTCTCCTTAACTTTAAGGAGCAGGTGAGGCCCAAGCTTAGTCTTTTTAGACTACTATAACAAAATATCCTAGGCTGAGTGTCTCATAAACAACAGCACAGCAGCCCTTTTTTTACTTTACAGTTCTCGAGACTGGCTGTCCAAGATGAAGGCACCTGCTGATGGGGTCGTTCCTTCTCACTCTGCCCTCACATGGTGGAAGTGGAAGGCAGCGCGCAGGTGTGTGTGTGTGTGTGTGTGTGTGTGTGTGTGTGTGTGTGTGTATGTGTGTGTTTCTCTCTCTCTCTTTTTTTTTTCTTGGTATTGGGGATTGAACCCAGGGGTGATCTGTCTCCAAGCTACACCCTTTCCTCTTGCCCTAACCCTGGCAACCACTGATCTTTTTACTGTCTCCATAGTTTTGCTTTTTTTCCAGAATGTATGAGTTGGAATCTTACAGCATTTGGCCTTTTCAGATTAGCTTCTTTTGTTCATAATATGCATTTACATTCCCTTCGTGTCTTTGCATGGCTTGATAGCTCATTTCTTATTTTATTTAACAAAATAAATGTTTATTGTTATTGTTAAAATAAACATATTTATTTTGTTAAAAAAAATAAAATTTTTCTATTTTAAAACAGGATCTTGCTAAGGGTCTTACTAAGTTGCTAAGGCTGGCCTCGAACTTGCAATCCTCCTGTCTCAGCTCCCAAGTACTGGGATTATAGATGTGCCCACCACACCCAGCTCAGGGTCTCTTTTTAGGAGCACTAATCCTATTCACGAGGGCAGACCCTCACCAGGCCCCACTTCCTAGCATCATGCCCCCGGTGGTTAGGTGTCAACATGCGAACTCAGGCGGCACAGCAACATTCAGGTCGTAGCAGGCAGGGATTAGCAAGTGAGAAATGAAGTGACTTTGCCAACGTATCCCAGTGAGTAACTGGTCAGTCATCATTGCTGGTCATGATCATTGCTTTCTTTCTTATTATTTATTTTGCTCTTGTTCTTTGGTGCTGGGGACTGAACCCAGGAGCATTCTACCTCTACCAGCTGCACCCCCAGCCCTTTTTTATTTGTTTTTCTTTCTATGTATGTATGCATGTATTTTTGAGACACAGTCTTGCTAAGTTGCTGAGGATCTCACTAAGTTGCTGAGGCTGGCCTCAAACCTGTGATCTCCTATCTCAGCCTCCCAAGTGCTGGGATTACAAGTGTGCACCACCACACCTGGCTTCTTTTTTCTTATATGATCACATTTAATCTAGAAGTCATTGCCCAGTTTTAGGTTTGGTTGTTCTTAGCTTCATAGACATACCACTACATTATAGATATATATTAAACATGTTGTGCTACGTTATAGTTTATCAAGTTGTAAGGATACACTGAAGCCTTGGACATGGAAAAGAACATGGTATGGTAATGGAAGTGACTCTGACCTTGCCCTGCCCTTTACTTAAGCTCCCTGATGCTAGTACCCTTTCCCATAAAATGGGGACCATGGCGTTTACTCTTTTGGATTGTTGTGAGGTTTAATATAATGCTGTGCATAATGTGCTTCACAGCTAAGCCCTGATAAATATTTACCAAATTGGATTTTCCTTCTTAGTGATCCACAAAAAGAGAAGGGGGTGGAGATGGAAGTGAATTAAAGACAAAGCCAGCCCTGCTGAGTACTAAGAAGCCTGTGTGGAAGACAGATATAAAGTTCCTACCCTTGCCAGGCGCGGTGGCCCATGCCTGTAATCCCAGTACTTGGGAGGCTGAGACCAGAGGTTCACAGGTTTGAGGCCAGCCTCTGAAACCTAGTGAGACCCTGTTTCAAAATAAAAGGGCTGGGGCTATAGCTCAGATAGAATGCTCTTGGGGTCAGTCCTTACTACCACAAGAAAAAGTGCCGAGCCTCAAGTTGCTTTGGAAACAGCAGATGTGAGCAGGTGTGTCAGAGTGGACGAGGAGTAGCTGGCAGAAGGAGGAGGCTGGGAGTCCCGCGTGAATCAGCACTGGTTACAAAGCGAGCAGGTTGGTGGGAGAGATCAGTCCTGGCCGACCACCGTGGCAGAGTGAAGTTCCAGTGATAGACCTCATTTGGGCTGTCTGGGGATGATTATGACTTCACCAGGCAACCGTGTGGCAGAGACCTTCGGAGTGGCAGGGACATCAGCGAGGGGTGTTAAGACAGGGGACACTCTGGGCTCAGCCGGCGAGGTGCCGTGGGTGGCACACAGACCGTGCCGCTCAGAGGGGCCTGTGGTCCCTTGTGATCCCGTGGGTCTGCACAATTGCATGACATGGATCCACCATCATACAGGGTAGTTGGTTTTTATTGTTGCTTTTTTGGTTGTTTTCATATATATATATATATATATATATATATATATATATATATATATATATATATATATATGAAAACAACCAAAGAGACATTCTACCCCAAGCTACACCTCCAGTCCAATTTTATTTCTTATTTGGAAACGGGGTCTCACTAGGTTACTGAGAGCCTTGCTTAGTTGCCATGGCTGGCTTTGAACCTGTGATCCTCCTGTCTCAGCCTCCCAAGTACTGGGATTACAAGCGTGCGCCACCATGCCCAGCTATACAGAGTAGTTCTGATGCCTTAAAAACCCTCTGTGCTCCACCTGCTCACCCTTTCCTCTCGCCCTAACCCCGACAACCACTGGTCTTTTTACTGTCGCCATAGTTTTGCTTTTTTCCAGAATGTATGAGTTGGGAAAAAGCACGTAGCCTTTTCAGATCAGCTTCTTTCCCTCGTAATAAGCATTTACGTTTCCTTCGTGTGCTTTCATGGCTTGATAGCTCATTTCTTATTAGCCCTGAGTAATAGTCCATTGTTTGGGTGCACCACAGGGTTGTTTTGTTTAGTTTTGTTTTGTTTGTTTGTTTTGTCTGTTTCGGTGTTGGGGATTGGATCTAGGGGCATTCTACCTCCAAGCTACATCCCCAACCCTTTTTATTTTTATTATTATTTATTTTTTTTATTTTGAAATAGGGTCTCACTAAGTTGCCGAGGCTGGCCTCGAACCTGCGATCCTCCTCTCTTAGCTACCCCAAATACTGGGGTTATAGGCTATGCCACCACACCTGGTTTTGTTTTTCATTTTGAAACAGGTTTTTGCCAGGTGGCTGAGGCTAGCCTTAAACTTTCAATCCTCCTATCTCAGCCTCCCAAGTTATAGTGTTTCATGCCCAGAAATTGCAGCTAATTCTTCCACCCACCAACTGAGGCCCCCTTGCTGACTTCTACATTTTAGCAATTGTGTGCGAAGCTGCTCTAAACATCCAAGTGCAGGCTTTTATGCAGATAAAAGTTTTCAACGCGTTGGAGTAAATAAACCAAAGACTGCAGTGGCCGGATCATACTTCATAGGCTTATTTTAAGATTCACAATAGTAATGTGTTTAGTTAGCATAGTGCCTGGTACTTAGTAAATGCTCAGCTAATGATTCTAACACTTGGGCTTGCCTCTAACACTTTCGTGTCCCAACGTGAGATTAGATGCACACCCACATACCATCTGCTGAAAAGTTGAAGATTTTGAGATGCTGTAGTTTTTGTCCACGGCTGGGTTCATGGTTCCCTTCCTGCCCCCCGACCTGGAGATTGCCTGAAGGTGCTGGGCTCGCCCTGGAGTCTAAAAGCCAGAGGGCAGCCACATATGTGCTGGCAGAGAGGGGTACAGGCCGGAGGCCAGGGATCCCGGGTAGGAACGGGGCCCGTCTCAACCCCAATTGAGATTGACACAGTTTAGTTCTTCTGAGCCCTGGGGCACCGGGGTTGTTCTCTCTCTCTCTCTCTCTCTCTCTCTCTCTCTCTCTCTCTCTCTCTCTCCCTCTCTCTCTCTTTTTTCGAGATACTGGGGATTGAACCCAGGTGCATTCTATCTCCGAGCTATACCCTCAGCCCTATTTATTTTGAAACAGGGTCTCACTAAGTTTCGGAGGTCCTCACTAACTAGCTGAGGCTGGCCATGAACCTGGATCCTCCGGTCTCAGCCTCCCGAGTTGGGTTCTTCTCTTTTATGGCACCCTTTTCCCAACCAGATGCCTCCAAACCATGCCCTGCGAGCCTAGAGGCAGGATAGCGCCCCTGCCCGGGACCCCGGCCTGCTGAGCGCCGGAGCTGGTAATTTAATGCCGGTTCTTTTTGGCTTCCCTGGGTAGGCGGTTCTGTTCTCCACCAGCCCGCTGTGGGCCGCAGACTCAACTCTGCACAGGTGGGGAGGGGACGCTCCAGCACACAGGCCCTCCTGCCTAATTCCCTCAACGTCAGAACTTTCAAAGAAAAGAGCCTCTTTGCGCCTTGGTGGTTGGATGCAGAGGGTCCCCGCCTGGCCCTAAGGTGACTCTCCGCATCGCTGCAGCAATCCTGGGCTTCCCTTAGGCATCCACGGGTGTTTTCAGAAATAGCTGGAGCAGAGGCGTTCACTCAAGCTGGATGTTTTGGACCCAGAATAAAATCGGCTGGGAATGAAGCTAGATCTCGGCCAATGCTACAGAATGATCTGTGTTCTAGACGTTTCCCAGCGTGGGCTCTGCCTCTCGCTCTCGCCCCTGGCCACTCCTTATCACCGTTCCCGCCCCTAGTAGTCTGAACGTGAGCTCGTGAGAGCTGGTTTAAGATTTCATCATTGTTAGTACAGGCATGATGGCACACACCTGTAATCCCAGTACTCGGGAGGCCGAGACAGGAGGATCGAAGACTCACAGCAACTTAGTGAGGCTCTCAGCCTCACTAAGACCCTGTTTCAAAATGAAAAATAAAATAGGGCTGGAGATGTTGCTCAGAGGTAAGTGTTCCTGGGTTTAATCCTTAGTTCCACAAAAGAAAAAAGATTTCATTATTGTTGAACATTGTTCATTTGGTTATTTGCTAAAGTTACAAATCTTCCCTAGGTTATTTAGGGGGAAATAAATTGTGTACAAAAAATGGTCTTTTGAGCCGGGTGTGGTGGCACATGCTTGTAATCCCAGCATTTAGGAGGCTGAGACCGGAGGATCCGGGTTCGAGGCCAGCCTCAGCTACCTAGTGAGGCACTCCGCAACTTAGTGAGACCCGGTTTCAAAATAAAGAATAAAAAATAGGGCTGGGGGTATAGCTCGGAGGTAGAATGCCCCTGAGTTCAATTCCCAGTACCAAAAAAAATGGTCTTTTAAGAAATAGTCACTCCTGGGTTGTGGTCATCTATATTCTGAAACATAGATTAAAGTCTTTGGAGTCCTTCAGACGTGTCAAGAGGCTCAGCTTGTTAGTCCTGCTCCATGATTTAAAACCGTAACTTAAATCAAACAAGAAGTCCATACCAAGTTTCAAAACAGAAGGATATCCTGTTTTGAGGTTTCAAACAGTTCATATAAAGCAAAGCCACGGAGTGTGTTTTTAAACAGTTTCCTTCTTCCTAGGGTCTTTTATAAAAAAGGACACAAAGGTCCGCTCCGTCCTCCTCTTTGCTTTCTCCTGTGACCCTTCCTTCTGCCCATTCGCCTGTGGCTCCTTCGCATCATTGTGGGCCCTTCTTGACCCAACATCACTTTATTTCTCATAAAGAAAAGAGTCTTTCTCTCTGGGGTGGGTTTACGCTTAGCTAACCAGTACCCAATACCAATCACAATAGAGTGATAAATCATTGTCATTAAACAGAGAGCCATCTTGTCTTCAAAGTCCCATCGTGTTTGCGAAGCTAGGCAACCAAAGTCAGGGAACAGAAAATGGATGTATACTTTCCAAAGAACTAAACTATACACCCTACCACATATGTAATCTCTCCTGGTTAAAAATGCTAGTTTGGAAGCCAGGAGCAGTGGCACACCCCTGTAATCCCAGTACTTGGGAGGCTAAAACAGGAGGATCACAGGTTTGAGGCCAGCCTCAGCAACTTAGCAAGGCCCTGTTTCAAGATAAAAAATAAAATTGGGCTGGGAGTGTAGGTTGGAGGTAAAACATCCTTGGATTAATTTCCCAGTACCAAAAAACAAAACAAAACAAAAAAAAAAACATCTGCTAGTTTGGCTTTAAAAATTAAAAATGTCTTCTTTACATTTTATAAATAAATTGCTGATGTTAAATATCAATAATTTGTATGTTCATCTTTTTAATATTTAGAATACACATGACTTTTTGTATTTAAGTTTCAGAAATACTGGGGAGACTCTTTGGGAAGTGAGACAATAAAATAATGGTAATTATTGTTGCATGGGAATTACTCAGATCCAACAGAGGAATACCTAGACCACTCATCTTCCTGCCTCTCAAGTTGCTCAGCTCAGGTCCATTTCTGCCCCTCAGTTTAGTTTCACAGATATTTTCTCATATGTGTTTGCTTTTATAATTTTGACTTTTTTTTTTCTCTGTCTCTCTTTGGGCAATAAGCTTCCTTCAGGGCTCTGGCGAAAGAAAGCAAAAGAAATCAAGGGTGCTTGCAAATGCTTCATGTCTAAATTATGGTCTTCTGTATTTTATTTTATTTGTGGAATTGGGGATTGAACCCAGGGGTATTCTACCTGTGAGCTACACCCCCAGTCCTATTTTTTATTCTTTATTTTGAAACAGGGTCTCACTAAGTTGCAGAGGGCCTCACTAAGTAGCTGAGGCTGGCAGAGAACCTGTGATCCTCCTATCTCAGCCTCCCAAGTACTGGGATTACAAGCGTGCGCCCCCACGCCCAGCTCTCTGTATTTTAAAACATAGACTTTACTAAAGCCTTTGGGATCATTTGAAACCGGGCATGGTAGCTCATGCCTGTAATCCCAGTACTTGGGAGACTGAATCAAGAAGTCACAGGTTTGAGACCAGCCTCAGCAATTTATCGAGGCCCTTAGCAACTTAGTGAGATCTTGGTTCAAAATAAAAAGTAAAACTAAAAAAAATAGGGTTGAGGTGTAACTCAGAGGCACAATGCTCCTGAGTTGAATCCCTAGTATCACAATAAATAAATAAGCAAGCGAATAAGTAAATAATAGAGTAGGACAAGAAGTATTTTAAAATGTTCTGAATGCTGGGCGTGGTGGCAGATGCTTGTAATCCCAGTACTTGGGAGACTGAGACAAGAGGATCGAAGTTTTGAGGACAGTCTCTGTAATTTAGCAAGACCTGTATTTAGTGAGACCTTGTTTCAATTTAAAAAAAAATAAATAAAGTAAAAATGGTTGGTATATAGTTCAGAGATAGAACGCCCCTGGGTTCAATCCCCAGTACCCCTTTTGAATCCCATAAATACAACAGAGACAAGTGGAACTGCTCTGGGGGAAGCAAGGGGACAGGCACGAATGCCACAGGCGCTGTGAGCACACCACCCCAGGCAGCCTGAAGACTAAGGGGCCCAGTCAAGAGTCATATCCTCCAGGACTTGGGAGCCCGCAACTAGAGGATCACGGGTTCAAGACCAACCTCGGCAATTTAGCAGATGCTGTTTCAAAATAAAAGATAAAAAGGGCTGGGGATATAGCTTGGAGGTAGAATGTCCCTGGGTTCCATCCCCAATACCAGAAAGATAGAAAGGAGGGAGGGAGGGAGAGAGGAAAGAAGGAAGGAAGGAAGGAAGGAAGGAAGGGAGGGAGGGAGGAAGGAAGGAAGGAAGGGAGGGAGGCAGGGAAAGACCCATGTCCTAAGGCATCAAACACTGCTTGGAAAACTGGGAATACTAGAATCAGTCCGCCTGTCCTCGTTATCTGGCTTGGCATCAAATGTTCCGAGTTTAAGAAAATCAACTCAAGTCATTAGCCACATGTTAATTCGGAGCTTTCCCATTTTACCATCAAATCTTCTTATAATGAAATGTTTTGTCCTCTGTTTCGCATCTCTACCCATTTAACAGAGCATCGGTGACCTCACTGAGGACAGGAGGAAGGATTCGGATGAAAACAGGGGACAAAGTTAAGTCATGTGGAGGTGGAGAATACTGCCAGTGTTTTTTTTTTTTTTTTTTTTTGCTGTACTGGGAATTGAACTCAGGGGCATTCTACCTCCGAGCTACACCCCCAGCCCTATTTTTATTCTTTATTTTGAAACAGGGTCTCACTAAGTTGCGAGTGCCTCACTAGGTAGCTGAGGCTGGCCACGAACCCGGATCCTCCGGTCTCAGCCTCCCGAATGCTGGGATTACAAGCGTGCGCCACCACGCCCGGCTCTGCCAGTGCTTTTGAGCATAGATTCCACCCGCCCTCCTTTTAGTGTGAGGGATTGAACCCAGGGGCATTCTACCTTCAAGCAACACCCCAGCCCTTTTTATTTCACTATATCCTGAGACTGGCCTTGAACCTGCAATCCTCCTGTCTCGGCCTCCCAAGTTTTTGGATTAGAGGCGTGCACCACCACCCAGCTTGTGCATATAGATTTTGGAGCAAGTCACTCTGACTTTAGAACTGATTAAAGAGTGGTTCTCTTGTTTATTTATTTTCTTTAGTTTTCCTCTTCTGCTTCCTCAAAAGGCCGGGATATTCACAATAGTTGTTCTTCCTCAGTTTGTTTTGCTTTTCCTAAGCACTATCTCAGCAGTCCAAATCCTCTATATGAGGAATTGTCTCACCTGTTGGACTCTGGGGCATGCCCCATGTAGTACCTAAAGATCAGGCCACCTATTTCCCAGAGTATTTCTTCCAAGGATGTCTGAATTAAATGTCAAGGATTTTTGTTAGAGTTTCAATAAACCCACCCATCCTCAGCCACATGAATTTCTACTAAGATAATATGTTTATTCATTAACAAGTTGTTTTTCAAACCCTTTCAGCCTTTTCTTTCTTGTACTGGCAACTGAACTCAGGGGACATTGTGCCTCCAGGCTACATCCCCAGTCCTTTTTATTTATTTATTTATTTATTTATTTATTTATTTATTTATTTATTTATTTATTTATTTTGCGGTACTGGGGATTGAACTCAGGGGCATTCTACCTCCGAACTACACCCCCAGCCCTATTTTTTATTCTTTATTTTGAAACTGAGTCTCACTAAGTTGTGGAGTGCCTCACTAGGTAGCTGAGGCTGGCCGTGAACCCGGATCCTCCGGTCTCAGCCTCCCAAATGCTGGGATTACAAGCGTGCGCCACCACGCCCGGCTCCTTTTTATTTTTGATTTTGAAACAGGGTATTACTAAGTTGCTGAGGGTCTCCCTCCCTAAGTTACTGAGGCTGGCCTTGAACCTGTAATCCTCCCATCTCAACCTCCCAAGTACTGGGATTACAGGTGTGCTCCAGGGTACCTGCTCCATTTCAGCTTTTATACCTTACTTCACTATTACAACCAGGGCCACTCCTTGTCCACACTACTGTCAAAGATGCACTTGCAGTGTGTGTTTTTTCTAGAAATTTTTTGGGGGGAGGGGCTGAAAATAAGACAGGGGTTACATGAGAATAATATGGAGCCAGACAAATCTAGTTTGAAACTGGGCTCCTTCACTTACTACGAGTGTCTCCTTAGGAAGGTTTCCTAAACTCTTCCTCTCTGCATTTCCTCATTTATAAATTGGAGATTAAATAGTAACTATTCTGAGTTTGACTGAACCTTAGTAAAACAGATAAATTCATTCATTTATAAATTCTTTTAGAGAATAAGCGGTAAAAAAAGACCAAGAACCTCCCAACTTATTATATGAGTCAGCATTCTCCCTGCTCTAATCCAAAACACCTGACCACCACATCTTAGAGGAAGGAAATTTTATTTGCTCACAGTTCTGGAGATTTCAAGGGTTCAGTCCATGTCAGGCCAGGTTACATGGGCAAAGTTCATGGTATGGCAATGGGGAACAGAGAGAAGGAGAAAGCAAGGCCTCTGCTCTCATATTATGGAAGTGAGAGAAACAAGAGGAAGCAGGCAAAGGGATTCAAAGACACATGGTGGTATGTGCTTGTAATCCCAGTATTTGGGAAACTGAGACGGGAGGATCACAAGTTTGCAGCCAGACTCAGCTACTTAGTGAGGCCCTTCACAACTTAGTGAGACCCTGTTTCAAAATAAAGAATAAAAAATAGAGTGGCAAGTGTGGTTCAGAGGTAGAATGCCCCTAGGTTGAATTCCCCAATACCACACACACAAAAAAAAGAGAGACACAAGTCCAGTCCTCAAGGCCATAATACTGAGGCTAGCACAATTTTACTTTTAAAAAAATCCACCAAGAAAACTATAGTCCAATTTTGCTTATGAAGATAGATAAATAATCCCAAATAAAGTATTATCAAATCAAAACCAATGATGTTTAAAACAAACATCAATCCTAGGAGTACAGGGTAGCTTTGAACCATTATAAATAGATAATGGTTAAACATAATGAATTGAATAGATGTAACTGACTCCATTTCCTCCTGAACCCCTGCTGAAGTAAGAATAAAATAAAATAAGGGCAGACAGGAAATAAAAAAATAGGAATGAAGTGCAATAAGGGCAGAAAAGAGCAGGAGAAGATCTCCATGAAACAAGAGACATCAGCACTGTTTAGAAGGTAAAACTGATTAACACAGGGCACTGGCTCAACAGAGTAGAGAAAGTGACTATCTAAATGCCTTTGGAGGAAATGTCAATGACAAGTGATGGGTTTGCACCACTGAATACAGAAAGCTCAGGAGTAGAGTCACAAGGGTGTGTGTGTGTGTGTGTGTGCGTGTGTGTGTGCACAATGCTTGGGATTGAACCCAGGGGCATACTACCTCTGAGCTACACCCCCAGCCATTTTTATTTATTTTTTATTTTGAAACAAGATGTTGCTAAATTGCTGAGGGTTTAACCAAATTACTGAAGCTGGACTTGAGCCTGCAATCCTTCTGCTTCAGCCTCTCAAGTACTGGTATTACAGGTGTGGGGCACCACACCCAGCACACCAGGTTCTTAGAAGAGGGAGTGAGGGCAGAATGGAATGAAAGAGGCACTGTCTGTTGAAAGCCTGTGAGTGGAGAACTTGGGCCTCAAGGTTCCCATTCCCATCTTAGTAGGAGACAAGAAGCTTATCTTTTATGGAGTCATTAAGCCAGAGGAACTCTACACTCCAGCAAGGCAGTGGGAGACTGAGGGGTCACCATTTCCCAGGAAGGAAAAGGGAAGAGAAGAAAAAGAAGTTAATCATATTTATTGAATGTGTTGGTCAGCTTTCCAGCACTATAACGAATACCTGAAATAATCAGCTTATAAAGACAAAAGATTTATCTAACTCACAGTTTTGGAGGTTTCAGTCAATGATCAACTGGCCACGTTGCTTTTGGGCCTGTGACAAGGCAACACGTCATCGCAGGAACATGTGGGGAAGAAAAACTGCTCACTGTCTAGCCAAGAAACGAAAGAGGAAGGGGAGGTGTTCCACAAACTTAGAAGGCACATTGCCTTGACCTGAAGACCTCCACTAAGCCTTCCTTCTTTTTTTTTTTTTTTTTTTCTTTTTTGTGGCACTGAAGATTGAACCCAGGTGCATTCTACCTTTGAGCTACACCCCCATTCCTATTTACTTTTTTATTTTGAAACAGGATCTCACTATGTTACTGAGGGCCTCACTAACTTGGTGAGGCTGGCCACAAACCTTCGGTACTCCTGTCTCAGCCTGCCAAGCGCTGGGATTGCAGGTGTGTGCCACCACACCTCACTTGGCTACATCTCTTAAAGGTTCCACCACTTCCTGGTACTGCCAAGCTGGGGACCAAGCCTTTGACATGGGGGGCCTTTGGGGGACACTTAAGATGGAAGTTATAGCGCTGAGCATCTCGGGACCATGCACGTGCTCTGTTCTACATGTTCCGTACGTATTAATTCAGTTGATCGTCAAGACGACCCACTAGACAAGAAGAAAAATGCACAAGAGTAGCCAAGACAATTTTTTAAAACAACGAAAAATGTGATCGGTCCTACCAATTATTAAAATATATTAAGAGGTATGAAAATTGTAAAAATATGGTTCGAGTGTTGGAATAGACAGGTTGCTTTAATCTATTTATAATTAATTGACAAATTAGGCTAATTCACTGGGTACATTCCATTAATTAATCTGAGAATAGGCAGGTTAGATGGGAAGACTATAGACTGAGTTTGACATACAGAGTGAAGGGTATGGCAGAGACGGCACTTTGAGCCAGTAGGGAAAATAATAGTTCAGTAAGTGGTGCTGGGATAATTGACTGTCTGCACACTTGGAAGACAGACATTCCCAGTGGTGAGTAAGGACAAAGCTAGTATTAAAAACATGTTTAGGAACAGACGAAGGAAGGCTGTCATGAATAGGACTTGTGTGGCAATACATACAAGTCTTGGAGTGACTTGGAGTGCACAGCTTAGCTTTCGGATATGCTGCATTTTGTTTTGTTTATAACAACCAACAAACCGGAGATGAGCATTCAAGAGAATGAGGGTGACAATAGTGAAATTATTGTGAAATTTCCTCGGATTTGGCAGAGTATAAATCTCATTTGTTACATTAAACTTTGTGGTTTAGTAGTTGCTAGTTGCATGCAGTTCTGTATACTGCAGGCCCCTGGGGATACTGAAATTTTATTGCTCCTGCTTCTGCAAACAGCATAGTTAAATCTGATACACAGATACTCTTCCCATGTTGAGTCCTGTATCTCAGCACCTCTAGAAGCGATAAGAAAATGTTCTCCTTTGACAAGTTTTTCACCACTGTCCTGAGGGCTTATGAACCTGGAGTGTGTCCACCTGTCCAAAGACCCATGGATCCTGGATATCTTATGGTTTTTCTCCTTTTGAGATTAGTTCCCAGAAGAGTATTGGTTTTACCTAATTTAGTGGGGGCCGCCTTAGGATGAGCTACTGGGTAATGTAACATAGCCTCTGTCTCTGCCTGCACGAGTCCCTGCCAGGCCTCCACAGTAAGGAGAGATGCTTTACCAAGTGGAAGTAAAAGCCTCTTAAGGTGTTGTTGTTGCTGCTGCTGCTGTTTTGGTACTGGGGATTAAACCCAGGGGCATTCTACCTCTGAGCTATACCCCCAGTCCTATTTTATTTTTATTTATTTATTTATTTATTTTTATTTTTATTTTTTTTGTGGTACTGGGGATTGAACTCAGGAGCATTCTACCTCCGAGCTACTTGCATTCTACCTCTGAGCTACACCCCCAGCCCTATTTTTTATTCTTTATTTTGAAAACAGGTCTCACTAAGTTGTGGAGTGCCTCACTAGGTAGCTGAGGCTGGCCTCGAATCCGGATCCTCCAGTCTCAGCCTCCCAAATGCTGGGATTACAAGCATGCACCACCACGCCTGGCTTTTCTTTTTTATTTTGAAATGGGGTCTTCCTAAATTACTAAGGGCCTCGCTAATGTGCGATCCTTCTGTTTCAACCTCCCTAGAACTGGAATTATAGGCATGCACCACCACGCCAAGATCCCCCCCTTTTGATAAGGAAGGTAGAAAGACAAAAGTTGCTTCCTTGACAAAACTGTCTTATTAGTGGTTTGGCTATTTGGGCCCTTCCCAGGCAACCCATCCCCTGACAAAGTAACTTTACATGTAGATTCTGAGATTCCCAGTTGCCGGTGACAGAATCCAGTTCAAATCCACCCAAGAAGATTCCTGGGGAGCTAGGGAGAGTGGCTGAGAAGTGTAAGGCGGGGCACAGCTCAGGCTCAGCTGCTTGCCCTACATTGGTGAGGTCTGGCCCTGCTGAACCCCTTTGGAACGGACTCCCCCAGAATCAGGGACCAGGGACCAGAGTGCTGAACCAGCAAAGGCGCAGCTGTCCACATCGGTGGCTGGAGACGGCTCCTGTCCAGCATGCCGCACTTCAGCCGCCTGCACGGCCTCCTCCCTGAGGCCGTCTCGAGGTCCAGGCACTGCCAGGGTCACCAAGCGCTGCCCTGGTCCATCTGCTCGGGTTCCCCCAACACGTGCTGTAATGAGGCGTCAGGCAGGCGGCGGCGGCTCTGCTTCCTGTTTCGTCTCCGTGGGATTCTGTCGTGGTCCTCATTATGCAACGACCCATTTTGTGTCTGTTGTTTGTCTTCGGAGGTTTTATTAGGACAAGGTGATATACTATACATCAATATTGTGAAAGCGAGAGATCTAAACTCTCACAGGATTGGGGGGTGGGGGGAGGCTTCTTTTTTTTTTTTTTTTTTTTTTGTGGTACTGGGGATTGAACTCAGGGGCATTCTACCTTCGAGCTTTACCCTCAGCCCTATTTTTTATTCTTTATTTTGAAACAGGGTCTCACTAAGTTGCAGAGTGCCTCACTAGGTAGCTGAGGCTGGCCGTGAACCCGGATCCTCTGGTCTCAGCCTCCCAAATGCTGGGATTACAAACGTGTGCCACCACACCCGGCTGTGGGGAGGCTTCTGAGTGTGGCTCTGGGTTTCATATTCTGGGAACTACAGAAATTTCCTGAGCCTGGGTGATTCATGTCAGAAGGTCTAAGTGCAATACTTCTTTTTTTATATACTTTTATTGGTGCAATGTAATTATACATCATTATGAGATTCAAAGTTATACAAACTCATGCCCCGTCACTGGGTGCTGAGGGCATTACTTCTTGATCCATGGCCCGTTAGAATTGCCCTGGACATCCGGCGAGGGGCTGGGTCTCCAGGGACCTGGAGTAAGGAGGCCTCGGATTCCCAGGGCCAGGACATGACTGTCCATTCATTGGCAAAGGCTTGGCCACTCCTAGGGCTCCGGCAGCCCAGCCCCCCTCCACCTCCGTCAAGTCCAGGAGCGCTGCCTCCGAATAGGTTTCCTCTACAGCATTCCGTTTAAAAATTAGGCTTATTCATCCCGCCTTGCCCCCGTCCCCCTGCACACTCAGCCTCTCCCTGCCAGTCATTAGAAGCCTTTGTCTCAAGCACAGTGCCGAGTGGCTCTTGGTAACCACGGGCAACCATGAGTCCGTGCTAGCTATTTGTGCTATATTTGTAAGGGGCCATCTAGCCACTGAGTAGATGGGAAAATGTGCTTTAAAGGTTTTCTTGTACAAGAACACATTGTCTCCCCTTTCCCCCCTTTTATTTTCTGTAGAATGATCAATCCATGGGCGAGATGCAGATAATTGGAGGCGAGGACCTCTCAACGCTGGCTGGAAAGGTTTGTTAGCGAAGCTGCTCGGTACACATTGACGTCTGGGGCTATCGGTGACCTTCAGTTCGGGTCACCACTCGAAATCCATTTCAGAAACTCTCCCGGGTTTACTAATTCATGCAAGGGGATGTGTGAATCCTTTTAATGACTTCTCCTTTCTGCAACGGTTCTTTTGGAACGCTTCCGGGGACTTGATGCAGACCCAATCCTCCTCCTCCAAGATTCAATTCCCATCCTGTTTCCCCCAGCTGTCTTTGCTGTGCACTTTCAGATACCTTCTGCAAAGGAAAGTCTCTCCTTTCTTTGTCTGCTTTTTATCTCTCAGCGATGCCGCGACACCTAGACACTATATAGTAAAACATTTCTGCAGATTTGTTGAAATCTGCAACATTGGGGGGGGGGTTAAGAACTCCTGGGGAGCACACATTTTAGCCCTGTGTCTTTTTAAGTTTTTCCCCTATTAAAAAGAACGTAGCCTAACAAATCATGAGCAAACACTTCCAATTTTAACTCAAGAGCTCCAAACCTGCTAATACCTAATTATGAAGCGAAGAAACGATTTGGATTCTGACATAAACACTTATGTTGGAAGGAAGGGCTGTCTCACAGAGCAGGTGATCTTTGTGGAATGTGATTTGAAATGCAAATTCCCTGTGAATGAAAGCAGCTAGCAACACAGAATTTGTTTTTGTTCACCTGTACTGACCTAACCTGTGTTCCTTCTCCCCCAAGAACTCCAGCTCTCTAAGTAAAATGGATCAGTCTGTTTCACAAAGTTAATTGCTCGTACTTGTGGTTGGTATTGTTATGCAATCCCCGATGGGGAAAAAAGAATAGCAGCCACAGTTAATAAAAATAGGTGTCACAATACTGGGCGCGCCAGGGAGCGCCAGGATTTGAACTGCCAAACGTTTTCTTCCTCTTACTCAAGTGGCAGCATAGTAGCTTCCAAGTGTTAAGTTGCCATCTCAGAGTAAATTTTGTTTCGTTGCAATTGAAATTAACTTGTTAATGCATCACTGGGTTATCATTTGATGTTACTACATCAGTGCATAAAATAACATCCCAGAAAGCTAAAATATTCAAACAAGTTCCAGAAATTCATAACTGTACACACACCCCTGGAGTGGTCTTTAAATGATAAGCTATTTGAGCACTTGGTCACATGACTTTACCTTACAGGTTTATTGCACAAAGGAAATATCTTGCCTTGCACTTTGGCTGTGAGGTCTGTCAAAGTGACAACTCTAAGTTTCCCCAATGAATGCCAAGAAAAAAAAAAAAAAAACTTACATATAGAATTGTTTCCTCTCTCCTTCCTAATAAAATAAAATTGTCTTCTCTTGTTTTTTTTGGGGGGGGGTTGCATTCTGTGTTTTGTTTTGGTACAGAGCATTCTACTGTCCAAGCTACATCACCAGCCTTTTTATTTTTTATTTTGAAACAGGGTTTCACTAAGTTGCTCTGGGTCTCGCTAAGTTGCCGAGGCTGTCCTTGAACCTGCAACCCTCCTGTCTCAACCTCCCAAATATTAGGATTACAAGTATGTACCCCCATGCCAGGCTTCATCTTCCATTTTTTTAAAGTGATTTCCCTCAGAGGTGAACACCAAATATTCCTTTTAAGAGCTAGAGGGGAGATAAAGGAAAGAGTAGCTTCTTCCTAGGGGTGGAGTGAACAGGAGGGGTAACAGCTCTGTGCTTCATCATCTCTTCTATAATGACTGCAGACACCCCCGTGAGAAAGTGGATTGTGGAAGTGCAGAGAGAAGAGATGGGAAACCAGACAGTAGTAATCTGCCTTAACTGTTTGCCGACACAACAAATGTTTCCTTGCAGGCTTTGGGTGCTATGTAGGTGCGCCTTACATTTTGTGTGTGTGCACAGATGCACTTCTATATGCGTCTAAACACGTGCCACTTAGAACCCCTTAGGCTGAGAGTGCGCCAGATCAGTACTTCTAAGACAAATCAACACCAGTTAGCCAAGTTCTTAACTCTAACAGTGACTTGAGTTTAAAGACTCTGTGGTTCAGGGGGCCTCGCTTCCATCAGAAGGCAAACACCGGCCACACCATATGCTCTTACATATATCGAAAGGCAGACACAGTGGAACATGCCTGTAATCCCAGTACTGGGGAGGTAGAGACAGGAGGATCGAAGGTTCAAAGCCAGCCTCAGCAATGCAGTGAGACTCTCAGCAACCTAGCAAGATCCTGCTTCAAAACAAAAAAATTTTAAAAAGGCTGAGGGTATATCTCAGAGACAGAATGCCCCTGGGTTGAATCTCCAGCATCACAAAAAATAAATAAATACATAAATAAGTAAATAAATAGATAAATAAGTCTGGAATTCATCCACTTCTCTCGTCTCCCTGGTTATTACTCAAGTCTTGACTCTTGTGACTGAAAGTGGGGTCTAGGTTAAGGATCACCAAGCTTTTTCTGTAAGAGGCCAAATGGTAAATATTTTAAACTCTCCGGGGCAAACAGTCCCAGTTACAGCATGAAAGCGACCAGAGGTAGCATGGAAACAAAGGGACGTGACCGTGATCCCATAAAACTTTACTTACAAAAATGAGCAGCAGGCCAGGTTTGGCCCATGGACCATAGTTTCCTGACCTTTGGTCTAGGAACCAGCAGGGTCAGTGCTTATTAGAGCTGCAGAATCTCAGGCCCCCTAGACCTCCTGAGTGAACGTTCTCATTTGAACGGCCCCTGGATGGTTCCTGTGCACACTGAGGAAGGAGAGGCTCCAGTCTCCAGGGCCACCCTCGACTCCTCTGAGCTGCTCTGCAAGCCTGGCTGGTGTCACTCATCTCTAGACTCCAGCAAACTTCCATTCTCTCCAAATCATTCTCCAAGAAGCAGCCAAAGCCACCTCCTTAACATGCAAATCAGACCCCATCGCTTGCCAGCTGAAGACCATTCAGTGGCCTCTTAATTAGGGCTGCCAGACTCAACGAAAACAAAAAAGATGCCTAGTTATACATGAATTTCAAATAATGAATACAGTTTTAGTATAAGTATATCCTATTTAGTATAAGTATATCCCGTGCGATATTTGTTTCATACTTCTACTAAAAAGTCTCGTTGTTTACATAAAATTTGGATGTAACTGAGTGTTCTGTGTCTTGACCTGACAGTTCTCCTCCAAATTCCTTAGGGCAGCCTGTACGCCCTGCGCGAGGGTGCCCTGCCTCCCCTTCCCCCCCCCCCCCCCCCCCCCCCCCCCCCCCCCCCCCCCGCATCCCTGGACATCGCTGTCCCCCTCCTAAATGTGCGCCGGCTAAGCGCCTTCCTGACAGTCTGCAGCTTCTCCCTGGAATCTATTTTCCTTTTATTCTTCGGGTCTGAGCCTCAATATCTCCTCCTCTACTGGAAGAAAGAAAGAAAAGTGCATGTCATGTCTGTAATCTCAGGACTTGGAAGGCTGAGACAGGAGGCTCACCAGTTTGAGGCCAGCCTCGGCAATTTAACTTGGGGGGTCTCAGCCTCCCACGTACTGGGATTACAGACATGTGCCACCAAGCCCAGTGAAAGGGATTCTTAAAAGGAAATGTGTTTATGAAAGAACTTTATGAAACCCGGGGAAAGAGCTCACCTGCATAACATTACCTTGCTGTCAGGTAGAGATGTCGGCCGCATAACTGCACTGTGTACCTTTTGGAACCTTATAAAGACGTGGAAGTTAAAATATTTGGATAAAGAAGACTCTAGACAGTGCGCACGCATGCACATGCACATGCACACGCACACACCTCTCCCTCTCTCTCCTTTATTTCTGTCTTCTTTCGCTTTCAAGAC
Source organism: Graphiurus murinus (assembly GCA_004027655.1). Taxonomy (NCBI): domain Eukaryota; kingdom Metazoa; phylum Chordata; class Mammalia; order Rodentia; family Gliridae; genus Graphiurus; species Graphiurus murinus. The sequence goes on along the minus strand of PVLC010004891.1, from coordinate 56,762 downwards.
AGGCCGGCTGAGTCATGGTCCTAAATAGGTCACTGGTGTTGAATAAAGGAGCCCTCAGTGATTAAGTGAAATGGCCTCCTCGGCTCAGCGTTAAAGCATTCTATTTGGTGTGTTTTAAGCTGTCTGTACAACATGCTCTCTGGCCGATTTTTTTTTTTTTTTTTCGAAGTTGATTTAATCCTGGCACTTCATAAAATGTGTGTATCCATTATAGCAAGGCAATTTTATTCATGTTCAAGAGAAATCTCTGAAAGGGTGGAATAAAACCAAATGCAGGGAAACAGACCCAAACCTGGGCAGGAGGAAATGCAGACATGCAGGTTCAGGGCAAGATTCCAGGAGACGTACCCCAACCCCCAAAACGTTTCTAATCGAAGCCAGAATGGAGCATGGGTCAAACTTGCCAAGATGCCCCCACCCCAGGCTCCCTGGACTGTTTGAGTCGTGCTTTTCTACTGCAGCCGACCAGGCTGACAACAGTCCCCGAAATACCACAGACGGTGATTCCGGCGATTTCGTGGATTATCGCAGAAGAGGCACTGCTGAAGAACATTTGTGTCTCCACGGAGTGTGCTGTCACCCTCAGCTCACGCTCAGTATCCGAGATACAGCTCATCTGTCGGCTGCCCTTGCTCCAATAGGGGAACCTCAGCCACAAAACTACATCGTCTCATATCAGACCACACAGTGTGCTAATCATTTTGTGGTTGTTTGTTTTGTTTGGGGGGGATTTGGGATGTTTATTTGTTTGTGGTACTAGAGATTGAACCCAGGGGCATTCTACCTCTGAGTTGCACCATCAGCCCTATTTTATTTTTCATTTGAAACAGGGTCTCACTAAGTAGCTGAGGGCCGCACTAAATTGCTGAGACTGACCTCAAACCTAAGATCTTCCTGTCTCAGCCTCCTCAGTACTAGGATTACAGGCATACACCATCACACTCAGCTTCATTTTGTGTTTCTAAATATTAAATAGTAGGAAAAACCTACTTAAGGAAATCATTTAAGCCATGCATGGTGGTGCATGCCTGTAATTCCTATACTTAGGAGGCTGAAACAGGAAGATCACAGGTTCATGGCCAGCCTCAGCAATTTAGCAAGACCCTGTTTCAAAATTTTAAAAATAATAATTTTTAAAAGGCTAGGGGTGTAGCTGAGAAGTAGAATGCCCCTGGGCTTAATCCCCAGTACCAAAAAGAAAATCATTTAGGTTTGTGACCATTTTTCTCTTTTCTTCTCCTTCCTTTCTTGCTTTGCTTTTTCATTAGGAAACCCAGTGTGATTAGCTTCGATCAGAATCATGCAATAGTGAAGAAAGAGCATGCTCTAGGAAGTCCCCATAGAAATCCAGCCTGCAGCCCCCAGGCTGCAGAGTTCCCTGGCTTTCTGGGAGGAAATGAGCTAGGTGTGAAGAGATGACTAAGACAGTCACGGGCAAACAGCTCAGAATCAGTGATCAGAGTTATCAGATTGGAAGTGTTTCCACGGCACAGTGTGTTCGGAAAAAAATTTCTAAGATTGCCCACTCCAAAAAAAAAGGGGTGGGGGAAGATTTTAGAAGATTGCTTAGTGCAAAATTAAAAGCAATAGACATTAATTACAGCTTGGCTAATGAGGAACTGCGGATCATTAAAGAAACATGTAGGCAAAATACCAAGTAGTAGAAAGAACAAGAGAAAATGAAGGAAATGAGGCCAAAATTGTTAATTCATTCCATAGGCATTTCTCTTTTTTTATGGATATATGTATATATTTGTGGAAATATTTCCTATTCATGCTCTGGGGTACTGGTTTCTTTTTCTTTTTAATTTGTGCACTGTAATCCTACATCTCGATGCAGTTCAGGGTGACAGGCACACATGCACACAGCACTGGTTGAGCCTCCCCCAGCTCCCACCCGCCCCCTCTCCCTCCCCGCCTTCCCATGCTCTGCACAGTGATTGGCTTTGCTCGGTGTGTGTTTGCGCATCAACTCCATTGAGGCGTCTCCCTCTTCAAGTCTCCCCCACCCCCGCCCTGTCTCCCTCAGTTAGGTCCGCTCCTTCATGCCGCTAAGGTTTCTCCTCTTTATCTGGAGTCCCCGCTGTGTCCCAGTTTCTCCCTGGCTTCCACATATGAGGGAGAACTTCTGACCTTTCACTTTTTGTGACTAAGTAATCTCCCTTAGAATGATGGTCTCTGGTTCCATCCATTCCCCTGAAAATGACATAATTTTGTTCTTCTTTACAACTGAATAGAATTCCATTGTGTATATAGCCCATAGCTTTGTAATCCATTCATCTGTTGATGGACATCTTGGCTGGCTCCATAGTTTGGCAATTGTGAGTTGTGCAGCTATAAACATAGATATACATGCATTAGTCTGGTAGTTTGGTTTCCAATCTTTGGGACAGATAGCCAAGAGTGGTATAGCTGGGTCACATGGTAGGTTCATTCCCATTCTTCTGTTTTCCTAGGCAGTTGCACGAGTTTGCAATTCCACCAACAGTATATCAGAGTTCCTACTTCACATCCTCGCTAGCATTTATTATTTTGTGTGTTTTTAATGACTGACATTCTAATTAGGGTTAGATGAAATCTCAGAGTAGTTTTGATTTGCATCTCTCTGCTAATGATATTGAACATTTTTTATACATTTATGACTATTTGTATTTCTTCGTTTGTCAAATGTCTGTTTAGTTCACTTGTCATTTTTTGACTGAGTTGTTTGGTTTTTTGGTGGTGAGTTTCTTGAGTACTTTGTATATTCTAGATATTAGTTAGAGGAGTAGCTGGCAAAGATCTTCTCCCCTTCTATCCGCTTTCTCCTGAGGTTCTTGATAGTTTTTTTTTTTTTTTTTTTTTTTTTTGCAGTACTGGGGATTGAACTCAGAGGCATCCTACCTCCGAGCTACACCCCCAGCCCTATTTTTTATTCTTTATTTTGAAACCGAGTCTCACTAAGTTGCAGAGTGCTAGGTAACTGAGGCTGGCCGCGAACCCGGATTCTCCGGTCTCAGTCACCATGCCCGGCTCATCTTGATAGTTTTCTGTGTTGCACAGAAGCTCTTCAGTTTAATGCAATCCCATGTATTGATCCTCATTTTAATTTCTTGTGCCTTTGGTGTCTTGTTGAGGAAGTTTTTACCCATTCCTGTATGTTGGAGTGTTGGTTCCTATATGTTGGAGTGTTGGTCCTATGCCCTCTTCAAGTAACTGCAAAGTCTCTAGTCTAATTTTCAGATATTTGGTCCATCTTGAATTGCCTCTTGTACAGGGTGAGAAAGTGGGGTTTATTTCCATTTTTCTGCATATGAATAACCAGTTTTGCCAACACCATTTGTTGAAGAGGCTATCTTTTTTCATTGTATGTTTTTGGCCCCTTTGTCAAAAAATCGATTGGTTGTAAGTGTGTAGGTTTGTTTCTGGATCTTCTAATCTGCTTCATTGGTCTACTTGTCTGCTTTTCTGCCAATACCATGCTGTTTTTACTACTGTGGCTTTGTAGTATAGTTTGAAGTCAGGTATTGTGATGCATCCTGCATGGGTCTTGTTGCTCAGAACTACTTTGGCTATTCTGGATCTTTTGTTCCATATGAACTTAAGGATTGATTTTTCTAGACTGTGAAGAATAACCACGATATTTTATTTTATTTTTTATTTACTTTTGTGTGGTACTGGGGATGGAACCTAGGGGCCTTCTACCTCTGGGATACACCCCCAGACCTTTTTTTTTTTTTTTGAAAACAGAGCTTCGCTAAATTGCAGAGAGCCTCACTAAATTGCTGAGGCTAGCTTCAAACCTGGAATCCTCCTTGTCTCTGCCTCCCAAATACTGAGACTACAAGCATGCACCATCGTGCTTCACCGACCGTCATATTTTAATAGGGATTCGCATTGAATCTGTAGATCATTTTTGGTAGAATGGCCATTCTGATGATATTTATTCTGCCCATCCAAAAGCATGGAAGATCCTTCCATCTTCTAAGATCTTCTTCAATTTCTTTCTTTAGTGCTTTATAATTTTCATTGTAGACTTTTTTACCTCCTCGCCTAGATTTATTCCTATATATTTTATTGTTTTTTGAGGTTATTGTGAATGGAAATGTTTTCTGGATTTTTTTTTTCAGTGGATTTATGGTTGTCATATAGAAAAGCTTCTGATTTTTTTAGATTGATTTTGGCTAGGCATGGTGGTGCATGCTTGTAATCCCAGTGCTTGGGAGGCTGAGACAGGAGGATCACAGGTTTGTGAACAGCCTCAACTACTTAGTAAGGCCTTCTACAACATACTGAGACCCTGTTTCAAAATAAAGAATAAAAAATAGGGCTGAGGGTATAACTCAGAGATATTTCTATACTTCCTGGGTTCAATCCCCAGTACCGCAAAAAATAAAAGTAAAAAGATTGATTTTGTATCCAGATACTTTAGTGAATTTGTTAATCAGTTTTAAAAATCTTTTGGTTGCTTTTATTGGGTCTTCTAAGTATAGGATCATGTCATCTGCAAATAGAGATAATTTCAGTTCTTCTTTTCCTATTTGTATTTCTTTGATTTCCATCTCTTGCCTTACTGCTCTGGCTAGAGTACTATATTGAATATAGAGTACTATATTGAAAAGGAGTGATGATAGTGGGCATCCTTGTCTTGTTCCTGATTTTAAAGGGAATTCCCATAGTTTTTTCCCATTCAATATGATGTTAGCTGTGGGTTTATTGTATATTGCCTCTATGATGTTGAGGTAAGTTCCTTCTGTTCTGATTCTCAGCAGGGTTTTTAACATGAATAGGTGTTGGATTTTGTCGAATGCTTTTTCAGCTTCTATTGAAATGATCCTGTGAGTTTTGTCCTTAGTTCTATTTATGTGGTGAATTACATGGATTGTTTTTCGGATGTTGAACCAGCTATTTTCCGTATATTCACCCTGGAATGAACCCAGTTTGGTCGTGGTGTATAATTTTCTTGATGTGATTTTGAATGTGCATTGCTAGTGTTTTGTTTAGAAGTTTTGCATCTAAGTTCATCAATGATAGTGGTCTGTAATTTTCTCTTCTTGAGCTGTCTTGATTTGTTTTTGGTATTAATGTAATATAGGCTTCATAAAATGTGTTTTGAAAATCTCATCTCTTTCCATTTTATGGAATAGATTGAGAAGTATTAGGATTATATCTTCTATAAAGGTTTTATAAAACTTGGCTGGGAAACCATCTGGACCTAGGCTTTTCTTTGATGGTAGGCTATTGCTGTTTCAATATCTTTTATTGCTGTTGGTCAATTTAAATTTCTATATCTTCTTGATTCGATTTAGGAAGGTTGTATGTGTCTAGAAATTTGTCAATATATTCTAGGTTTTTCATTTTGTTGGAGTATAGTTTTTCAAAATAGTTTCTGATGATCCTCTGGATTTCTGTGCTATCCTTGGTGACATCACCTTTTTCTTCTCTTATTTTAGTAATTTGGGTTGATTCTCTCTTTCTTTTGGTTAGGTTGGCTAATGGTTTATCTTGTTTATTTTTTTTTTCCTTTAAGAAATCAGCTTTTCTTTTTGTTGATTTTTGTTGTTGTTTTGTTTTGTTATTTCTCTCTACTTAATTGATTTCTGCTCTGATTTTAATGATTTTCTGCCTTCCAGCTTTGGGATTAGACTGTTCCTGCTTTTCAAGGGCTTTGAGATGTATCGTTAGGCTATTTATTTGGTGATTTTCTGTTCCTATGTGAGCATTCAGTGCTATGAATTTTTCCTCTTAATACTGCCTTCAAAGTTTTCCAGAGATTTTGATATGTTGTGTCTCTATTTTCATTTGTTTCTAGGATTTTAAAAATTTCTCCTCTTATTTCTTCTGTAATCCAGTCCTCATTTAGCAGTGTGGTAATGTGTCTCTATGTATTTATGCAATTTTTCTGGATCTTCATATTGTTGATTTCTAATATCATTCCACCATGGTCTGTAAGGATGCAAGGAATTATGTCACATTTTTTGAATTTGCTGTTTCTTGCTTTGTGGCTCAGGATATGGCCTATTTTGGAGAAGGTTCCATGAGCAATGAAAAGAATGTGTATTCAGCTATAGTTAGATGGAATATTCTGTATATGTCTAGTAGGTCCATTTGGTTTATAGTGTTTCTTTAGGTCTGAGGCATCTTTGCTGATCTTTTGTCTGAAGGATCAGTCTAATGAAGTGAGAGGAGTGTAGAAGTCTCCCAACATTACTGTATTGGGATCTGTGTGGGACTTAATGTCACAAAGAGTTTGTTTTATAAATAGCTGCACCTATGTTCAGAGCATAAATGTTGACTATCATTATACTCTCTTGTTGGATTGTTCCTTTTACCAGTAAAGAAAAAAAAATGGCCTTTGTCTCTTTTGATAATTTGGGGCTTGAAGTCTATTTTTTCTGATATAAGAGTTGTTATCACCCCTGCTTGTCTTCGAGTTCCACTGACATGGATTACCTTATTGCAGCCCTTCACCTTCAGTTTGTGAATATCTTTACCTGTAAGTCTTTCTTGCAGACAGCATATAGATGGATTATGATCTTTAGTCCATTTTGCCACTTTATGTCTTTTAATTGGGGAGCTGAGACCATTAATATTCAGTGTAATTATTGAGAGATGATTTTTAGTTCCTAACATTCGAGTTATAACTTCTGTTTGAGGTAGTGTTTGTTCCTCTTTGCTTAGTTGTTCATTTGATGGAAATCATCCTTTCTCTGTCATTTATTTTTATTTCTTCTATGTAATTTATTCCTTTGAATATTTTCTCGAGTGCTGGTTTGGAAGACATAAATTCCTTCAGCTTCTCTTTGTCATGGAAGAGTTTTGTTTCTCCAAAGATCAAATGAACTAAAGATCAACTTGAAAGATATCTTTGTAGAGCAGTCTTGGCTGGAAGTTGTTTTCTGTCTGGGTTTGGAATATGTCACTCCAGGCCCTCCTGGCTCAAGAATCTGAAATGATTCTAATTGTTTTGCCTCCAAATGCCACTCGGTCTTTTACTCTCATTACATTTCAGATTCTTTACGTTAACCAATTTGATTATTATGTGGCATGACAAACCCTTTCTCTGATCCTGTCTAATGGGAGTTCTATATGTTTCCTCCACCTGTGTATCAACCTCATTTGCTGTGTTTGGAAAATTCTCTGATGTTAATTCTCTGAAGAGATTTTTGATTCCTTGGTTTTGGCTTCTAGATCCCCTTCTATGCACAGGCATTTCTTGAGCAGCTGCTACCCGCCAATCCCCATGTTCTGGCCTCTTGTCCCTCAGATCTCATCTTGGTGCATTAAAACATAAAGAGATCATTTCTTTAGAACCTACTGAAAATGCTTCAAAAGCCAGGACAGTTCTATCTTCTCTACTGTTGGGCCTTCATGCTGCATCATGCCATGGTGAGAATTGGAAGGACAAGAGAGGGCCAGTGGTAGAGAGCAAAAGGGGCCAACTTGCCTTTGTAGCAACCCAGTCTCAACAACCAACCCACTCCTGCAATAACCACAAAAATCCATTTTTGGTTGGTTGGTTGGTTGGTTGGTTGGTATTGCAGACTGCAGGACCATTCTACCTCCTCACTACACCCCCAGCCCTATCTTTTTTTTTTTTTTGCTTTTTTGAAACAGGTCCTCACTAAGTTGTTGAGGCTGACCTTGAACCTTCGATCTTTCTGTTTCAGCCTCCAAAGTACTGGTATTACAGGTGTGCCTCACCGAACTTGGCAAAAATCCATTGTTGAGGACAAAGTACTCAAAACTTAATTGTCTTGTACTACTCCTTCCAACACTGTCACACTAGGATTAAGTTTCTTACATATGAACTTTGAGGGGCACATTCAAACCATAGCAAGGTCTAATGCATGGTTTTAATTGAACAAACACGCCTCAAAGGCCATTCTGAAGACAACTGGGGTAATTTCAATGTGTTGTTGGCCTCATATGATATGGAGAAATTATTTTTGTTAGATGTGATATTTTGACTATGTCTACTAGAGAATACTGTGATGACATTAATCTATCTTAAAGTACATAAATATTTTTAAATTCTTTAAACAGTTAAATAGTAACCCCCCCAAAAAATTAGAAAATGTAGGGCAGGAGTTTAGCTCAGTGCTAGAGTGCTTGCCTAGCATGCACAAGACCCTGGATCCTATCCCCAGCACCACACAACCAAACACGCACACACACACACACACACACACACACACACAGATTTTCTTCTTTCAAATTTCTATAACTTTCATTTATGTATTATAGAAAATACAAACTCCGTCATAAGTATATATTAGAATATATGCCCTTAGCATAATAAAATTAATATTCATTTATACTTGAAAACCCTTTTTTGAGAATAATCAACTGAGAGCTGGATGTAGTAATGCATGCCTATAATCCCAGGACTTCGGAGGCTAAGATAGGAGGGTCACAGGTTTGACACAGCCTCAGCACTCAGGAAAACTCTCATCAACCTAGCAAAACCGTGTTTCAAACACAAAACAAAAATCTTTTTAAAAGGACTGGGGGTATAGCTCAGGGGTAGAATACTCCTAGTTCAATACTCAGTACCACACACACGCACCAAAAAACAAACAAACAAAAAAAACCCCTAAAAATCAATAAATGATTTACATTTAAAAATAGAAATAACTATGCAAAACATACTATTAAACATATTGGGCTGAGGGTTTAGCTCAGCGGTAGAGCATTTGCATGCATGCTGGAGGCCCTGGGTTTGATCCATAGCACTAAAAATAAATATATATATTTTATACATATATTAAGAATGCAAACTAACAACTAGAAAAACAGCTAGAAGAGTTCAAAGTGACTGCTGATTGGGAGCAAAACTGGATGTGAGGAAAGGTGAAGTGAGAGGGATCATTTTGCTTTAAAACCTTTCAGTCTTTAGTTAGTTCTTTTTGTAATACTGGGGATGGAACCCAGGGCTTCACGCATCCTAGGCAAATGTTCTACCACTGAGCTGCACCCCCGCTCTCCCCGCCCTTTTTTTTTTTTGAGACAGGGTCTCCGTACATTGCCCAGGCTGGCTTGAACTTGTGATCCTCCTGCTTCAGCCTCCCAAGTTGCTGAGATTGCAGGTGTGTGCCACCGCACCCCGCAAAACCTTTCCATCTTAAAATGTGTTTGAGTAGTTTTGACAGTATATCTCTGGATCAGTACACCTCCAAAACCCACATCCCACTCATCACTCTTTCTTAAAAGTTGTAGCTCCTCTTTTCCTAGACAACTCTTCTGATTTGTGAAATTCTAAACCGTAAGAAAGAAAAGCAGATGTAATTATTTTTGGTGCACTCTACTTAGACAAGAATGCAAACTAGCATATTTTAGAAAGTTCTTTCTTTTTAAGGTTGAAACAAAAAGAGATTGTGAACCAGGATATGAACCTCAACATCCTCCAAGTATCCTGGTTGGCTGACGGGCCTGGCTGGTTAGCCACAAACTAAAAATGCACGGCCCAACTAACTGCTATGGACTGATGGTTAAGGTCATAGCAAACCATGTTCAGATGCCAAGGAGAATCCTTTATTGGTTGATTCTTTTAGTAGGAAATATGATGACATGCCCTGTGTCCAAATGGACCATATGATCTTGTGTCTTAATGATAAGATTAAGATTTTGTTTTCTTGGTACTGGGAGTTGAACCTGGGGCATCATACCTATGAGCTACACCCCCAACCCTTTTTATTCTTTATTTTAAAACAGAGTCTTGCTAGATCACTGAAGGTCTCACTGAGTTGCTGAGGCTGGTCTCAAACCCTTGATCCTCTTGTCTCAGCCTCCCAAGTACTGGAATTATAGATGTGTGCCACCACACCCAGCACAATTAAGATCTTTGAATGAATTTAATTAATAAAAATACCATACCTGAGAGTAAAACACTTTCAGAAAGTGTTCTGAAGAATATGTTTGATGCGTGGTACAGATTTAGTGGAGCTGTTGGATAGGTGGGTAGTTAACATTTTTATTAGTTAAATCTTCTTTGAAAAAATATTTTACTCTCTTTTGCATTATACAGCGCTTGTCATCCTAGTACTTGGGAGGCTGAGACCGGGGGATCATAGGTTCATGACCAGCCTTAGCAACTTAGTGAGACTCTTCGAAACTTAGTGAGACCCCTGTTTCAAAATAAAAAAATAAAATAGGGCTAAGGATGTAGCCCAGAGGTAGAATGTCCCAGGGTTCAATCCCTAGACCCACCAAAAAAGAAAAAAGAAAAAGTAAGATTTGATCCAACTTCCAAAATATTATATAAATCAGATAAATGAAAAGTCATTTAAAGAAAGCAAACCCCCATCACATGGAGAAAATATTCTTACCACTCAGTTCCTTGGAATGGCGTTTAAACACTATCCTATTTTAATTTCGGGGGAGAGTGTTGACCTGTTACCACTAACCCAACTGTTTGGTTGATTTTGACTCATTAATAAGTGTAATCAGTTATTCTTTCACTCAACAAAGAATTATTGAGCATCTACACGCAGGTACTAGGCGAGGGTCTGGGAATGCAATGATGAGCAAGTAGGTGTGACCCCCACCACGTGGAGTTTAGAGTCTAGTGGGGAAGACATACCAAGCCAGAAGTGAAAATGCATGACCAGCGTTCTGGGGAGACGCGGAGCGATGCTCACAAGCACTCAGCACTAATCACTTACATCAGACCCTCGCCGATCTCTGTAACCGCCCCTTTCCTTGGGACTGAAAATTTGAGAGTAAACAGAGTCCCCAGGAATTGGGGTGGTCACACGGGAATACGGGGTCACAGCTGAATACGTGGAACTTCTACAGGACACCGTTCCCATTAGCAATGTGGTGTATCTTGGCTTTTTTTTTTTCTGAACTCTTAGTAAGTCTTGCATCCCAAAGAAATGTAGAGTGGGGGACACACGCCAGAGTTAGTGAAGTGGGGTGACTTTATAGACGGCTCTGCAGAAAGGCAATAGGGTCTCAGATATGCTTGCTCTCAACCTGAGTACAGAGGGCAAAATTGCAACACCAAGTAATTCCAGGGGGACTGTACACCTGCATCTGGAATACCTGGATTTCTTCCAATCCTCTGGATTACGTGGATGAGGTGGGGAGTGCGGCTAGGCAAGCTGTTCACTTCTAACTGTAGGCAAAGCGTGTCTTTATCTTGTGAGCCAGGTGTTCATTATATTCTAAAATGTGGTCTTTGTTTATTTCAGAATGTCCTCATTGTGGAGGTAAGCTGGCTTTTCCTTTTCCTTCTTTGGAAGTTGAAAGAATCTAATGGTGAGTGTTAAAATGCAGAACGTGTTATCAAATGGGCCAAGGACGTATTGAGTTCCCACAATGTACACGGCTCTCCAAATTCATCACACAAATAAACACAGCTATAATCACCAGCTTCAAATAATTAAGAATCAAAGCTTCACAATAATAGTCATGTGGAACTTTATCCTGTTATATATCCAACTTTACACATGACTAAATTGGTCACTATACCTATTTGTGAATCAGACAGTTGAAGAGAAGAGTAAACTGGACCCTAGAATCAAATTTATTTAATCGTTAAACTGAAGTTAGAACTCTCTTTACCCTTAATTCAATATTCTTGCTAATGATCTCTACCGATTTTAACCAATTCTCAATGATATTCAGTATCAAGATCATAAATACAGCCAGGAATGGTGGCACATGTTTGTAATTCCAGTACTTGGGAGGCTGAGACAGGAAGATTACAGGTTTGCAGCCAGCCTCAGCAACAGTGAGGCCCTCCACAACTTAATGAGACCCTGCTTCAAAATAAAATAGGGCTGGTGGCGTAGTTCAGAGGTAGGGTACCCCTGGGTTCCATCCCCAATACCACATGCATGGAATAAGTATTATCAATTAGCCTGGAGTGGTGGTGCATACCTGTAATCCAAGTACTTGGGAGGCTGAGACAGGAGGATCTCAGGATCAAGACTAGCCTCAGCAAGCCGGGCGTGGTGGCGCTTGCTTGTAATTCCAGCATTCGGGAGGCTGAGACCGGAGGATCCGGGTTCACTGCCAGCCTCAGCTACCTAGTGAGGCACTCTGCAACTTAGTGAGACTCGGTTTCAAAATAAAGAATAAAAAATAGGGCTGGGGGTATAGCTTGGAGGTAGAATGCCCCTGAGTTCAATCCCTAGTACCGCAAAAAAAAAAAAAAACAGTCTCAGCAACTTAGCGAGAGCCTCTCAGAACCTGAGATCCTGTTTCAAAACAAAAAAATAGAAAGGGCTGAGAGATAAAATGCCCTGGGTTTAATCTCCAGTAAAACACACACACACACACATACACACACATACATCATAAGCATTATCAATTAAAAATGGAAAACAGAAAACTATAATTTTTTTAAAATTTGTTTTTCTATAAGAAGTAAAAAGGAGAAAGGGGGAAGGAAACAGGGAAGGAGGGCGATGGCCGCGTCCCTGCAGAAGCAGTCCTGTCTCAACAGCTGGCAAGTCCCGGGAGCTGCTCCTGGGCCTTTGTTCCGGCCCCCACGTGCCTTCTGTGGCTGCAGCTCCTCTGCAGCTCCACGTTACCAGTGAAGTAGGCCCTCCAGCCAAACGAATTGCCCAAGCCTGGCTAAACCCAGACCTGTTGTGTAGATAATCAGCCCTGGACAGCTGATTTCTGTCCCAAGGACAATGCACCGCGTGGCCCATTCCACCCTAATTGTGCGACAGCAGCTCATCAGCGGGGATGAGCCTGGCTTGCTGCCGGCAGGGACCCTCAGAACTCAGGGCTGTCACCAGCTGCTGCCCTGACACGTCTCACTTCCCAGGCGGAGAATCCCCCAGTGAGGAGGAGGACAAGGGCGAGGTGCTTATCCATTCAGCATATTCAGTTGTGCATCCCATGTCCATGAAAATTCATGCGGCTCCTATTGTGTTACGTAACCTCAGGGCCACAGCTAGTCCTTGAATGTGCGCACAGGAGTCCCGGCTCACAAGCTCGCCAAAGCCCAGATTTAGCCCTTCAGTGCAGCTCAAGGATACAAGCAAGAAACACTCACCGGTATATTTCTCCCAAGTCCGGCTTCCAGAAAGAAGTACCTAAGGAAACATCCAACTCTGCCTCCTAAGTCACCTCTATCAGATGGCATTAGTAATTCTGATGCATTAGGGGTTTTTTGTTTTTGTTTTGTTTTGTTTTGTTTTGCGGTACTGGGGTACTTTGGGTCTACCTCCGAGCTACATCCTCAGCCCTATTTTTAGTCTTTTTTTTTTTTTTTTTTTGGAAACAGGGTCTCACTAAGTTGTGGAGGGCCTCACTAAGTACCTGAGGCTGGCCTTGAACCTGGATCCTCCGGTCTCAGCCTCCCAAGTACTGGGATTACAGGCTGATGCATTGTTAATAAGGAATATCCCTGTACATGGAAACACTATTGTGCAGCACAAATGCATTTTGCTGAACTTGCCTGTCCTTTTGCACAGGATGTCGTTGGAACTGGGAGGACCATGAAGGCGCTGCTCAGCAGCATAGCGAAGTACAAGCCCAACATGGTTAAGGTAGCCAGGTAAAGAGGATGCTCAAAGCCCAGGGGTTCCTGCTCTTCCACACAAGCCCAGGAGGGACGCTCTTTCAAAGAGAGTCTATTCCAAACCACTGGTGTTCTACCCTGGGGGGCTGTGATTTGATCACACTGACAAATAAATTGTTTGACTGCTAGCCTGAGAGAGGAAAGGGGAAAGAAGGTGCTTTGCTGTTTCTGAGCCCCTCTCCACTGCCCCCAGAAGTGGTTCCCAGGAGCAGCTGGAGAAAGCCTCGAGCGACTGCCCAGCTCCCTTCCTTTTATCCAGAGCCATTGATGTGGTGCCATGGCAGCTCCAGCAGGAATTAGGAGAGGGCTGTGCCTCAGAGGCTGCTCGGGCGAGGGGGAAAAAATGCATACTTCGAGGATGTTAATTCTATTTGCAATTCACACTCTACTGGAATCACTAAAGCAAAAAACATTTTTTTTTTCCTAAATGGCAGTTTGTTGGTGAAGAGAACACCCAGAAGTGATGGCTTTAGACCTGACTGTAAGTTTCTTTTGGTTTTTTATTTGGATTTTTTTTTTTTTTTTTTTTTTTTTTGGTGCTAGTGTTTTGTTTTGTGCTTGAGACTTCCTGATTTCTTATTTGCCAGCAATCAGCATGAAGTAGAAGTGCTGCTAACTCACAGACCCACAAATCCCCAGTCTCCCCCACCTTATGAGGAAGTCAGGACCCTTCAAAATTGAAGATCTTAAATCTCCTAGTTTGCATCTTTCGCAGGAACTCCCTTCAGTGCATTGGATATTTTTAACTTCAAAGAACTCATCTGAAGCAAGGTGTGGTAGCTCACGCCTGTAATCCCAGTACTTGGGAGGCTGAGACAGGAGGATCACAGGTTTGAGACCAGACTCGGCAACTTAGCGAGACCCTGTTTCAAATAAAAAGATTAAAAAAGGGCTAGGGCTAGGCAAGGTGGCACATGCCTGTAATCTCAGTACTTGGAAGGCGGAGACAGGAGGATTGCAGGTTCCAGGCCAGTCTGAGCAACTTAGCAATACCCTGTTTCAAAAGAAAAAGGGCTGAAGGTGTAGCTCAGAGGTAGAATGCCCCTGGATTCAACTCCCAATATCAAAAAAGGGGAGCTGGGGGTATAGCTCAGAGATACAATGACTCTGGGTTCAATCCCCAGTACCACAAAGCAAACAAAAGAAAAACATGCCTGCTGACCAGTTTTGCAATGGAAGGGAGCTTTCCCTGGCTGGGCTGATTGGGACGCAGGATGCCTGCCTGGCCACTCTTCACACCAATCCCTGTGAAGGTTTAGAAGGATTCTCATACCACCTTCAGGAGCCGTTACCAGACAATGCACAATGGTGACCTTTAGCAAGCCAGAATTCTAGCGCATAGGAGAGATCTGAGCCATCTCCCTACCAGCTCCAAACAGAAATTGAGAAACACAGAGGAGCCGAGCAGATCCCCCTAGATCCCATCTGCACCCAAACCTAGGACGTGTGTGCTAGAGGCTTCCTCCTCTCCTAACAGGACTAGCTGTAATGCCAGGAAGGACAAATAAACAGTCTAATTATTTATTATTCTAACACTCGAGGTGATTTTTTTTTTCACTTGCATAAGGCAGAATTCAGCTTGGTTTTTTGTAACTTACATTTGCTCTAAAGCCCCTGGGAGAATTTGGCCACAATTCCCATCAGCAAGCTGAACAAACATTAGACAGAGAGGCACGGTATGGACGGGTCAGTCACCAGTGACTTTTTGCTCTAAAAACAAGTCTCATTCCTCTGGATGTACTCACTCCAGAACACGTCAGTTCTGGACAGACAGACCCGACAGTGTGTTCCTATTGGTTACTGTAAACTGGATGTCATTAAGGTTACTAAACAGAAATTTTGTAAGGAAGTCATACAAGATACTAACTATCTAGATAAGATTTTAACCAAAGTAGAAAAACATTCACTTGAAACGTTTCCAATTAATACAGATTTCTAGTGTCCCTTATAACAACAATATACCTAAAATAATAGTAGCTAGGGCTGCAAGAGGTGTTGTTGTGCCAGGCACTGGTCCAGGAGCCACACAGTTCTCTGAAGGTAACTGCTCTTCTTGTACCCATTTAACAGATGAAGAAAGGAAATGGCTTGCCAAGGCCATAGCCATTAAGTGTACGGTCAGTATTGAATCCAGGCAGCCTGTGTCCAGTAATGGCAATTGCAAATATAAGTGTAAGGGACTATACTCATGGGTCCCTTTGATTCCTGACTGTCCTGCTGATCTATTGTCCTTCTTAGAATAAAAGAAGGGCCCTAATTTTCCTAATCTGAGCTGGCATGCTGTTGTAGGGATCACATTACTCCGTGTAAAGTTATTATTATTGCTACAACCGGGGTTTCCTAGGATTTACTCCTGTTCTTTTAGCTAGCTCAGACTGTTTCTTCTTTCTGGATTTCTGAGGCTTTCCCACTTTTTTCCTTTCTCATCATTGATCCTTCTTTGCTCAGTGTAACCTCTGACATCTTTTCTTCTGCTCTTGTTTCTTCTCTTAGATTATTTTTTTTCCAAGAAACTCTGCAGTTTGGAAAAATCAAACAGGATCCCTGATTGGTGACCCCATAACATAGTTCCCTAGAAAAGTGGTCCCTATTCTCTAGCACATTCTGCGAGTAGGAGCCAATTGGTTTCTCCGTGTGAGAGCATCTTTGATCATAGATGGAAATGGTGGGCAAAGTCACCATGGAGATAACTGTCTGTGCTTGAAGCTCACTAGTAGTAACAAAGCACAGATTCATAAAAGCAAGCAAGTACATCTCTCTCCTCTTATACTATAAAATTTATAAGATTCTAAAAAGCTGACCAAATCTTGAAAATCACTGGACCAAGCCATGTTTATTCTGCCTCAAGACCTCTGAAGAAGGAGAGCTATTATCTGTTCCTTAAGGATCCTCTCCAATAAAAATCACCTTCCAGCCAGGCATGGTGGAACACACCTATGATCCGTACTTGGGAGACTGAGACAGGAGGATTGCAGATTACAGGACAACCTCAGCAATATAGCAAGACTCAAGCAAGACCCTGTTTCAAAACAAAAAAATAAAAAGAGCTGGGGGTGTAGCTCAGGGGTAGACTGCCCCTGGGTTCAATCCCCAGTACCACAAAACAAAACAAATCATCATCCTTGCAATCAAGTCTCCTTTTGCATAACCTAAGTACCTTGTGCTGCATTTAAATCCATTTTCTCTCATGCTGCCCTCATTAGAGAGAGCTAAAGAGCTCATTAGTATCTCTGCCTTGTGGACTCAAAGACCAGCCCTAAAATAATCCTTAGCGTTCTCTTCCTTGAGCTGAACACCCCATTTCCTTTTGCCTTCCTTTCATCAGCTGAGGACGCTGATGCAGGGAAGAATTGCTTCCTGGTTGCAATGGTCGGCGCACCTGTTTGTGGACTGCAGTCTGGGATGCCTTCTGCTTGAACTGCCCTCTATGGGTGTTGAGCATTTCCTTTGACATCACATCGTTGCATACTGCTGGCTTTGGAACAGCAGGGCCGCATGACTAACTCATGCATGCATCCTGTTGTCCACTGGGCTTCTTGAGCCCTTCTCAACTCTGTGCTTTAGGGTCTGGTCATTCTTCAGGTGTGTCTCCTTGTTTGCCTGGTACCCCCGAGTAACCGTTCTGGTCCAGGTCACTGTTGGACTCCTGTGCATTGCTTACCACTTGTGTTTACTTACTTGTGTCTAAATGAAAAGTCCTCATAGCTTAAGTGCCAACAACAGTGTATAGTGACATTAGACTTACAGACTAAATTCTCTCTCTCTCTTTCTGCTAAGATGTTGGATTTGAGATTCCAAACCTATTTGTGGTGGGATATGCCTTAGATTACAACGAATACTTCAGAGATCTGAATGTAAGTCTTGCATGCAAAGCCCTAATCCCCTTTTCCTAACAACTGAACATGACATCAATTTAACAAACCATTGAAATAATAAAGATGATGACTGCTATTTATCAGGTATTTTTTAGGTCATGATATTTTAGGCACTTTGCTTCCATACTCCCAATTAATCCCTATCACCACCCTGCAAGGTAGGTATTCAGATCATGGGAGCAAATAATGATTATCTCTATTTTGCGCTAAAGAAATAGGGAGCAAAAGGCAGAATTGTATGTAGCTCCACATTGATTTTTCTCCATAGTTATTGATTATGCTTAGTCAATCATAATAATAGCCAACATTAGCAGGGCGTGGTGGTGCACACCTAGTACTTGGAAGACAGACAGGATTACAAGTTCAAAGCCAACCTTGACAATTCAGTAAGACCTTCAGCAACTTAGTGAGACCCTCTTTCAAAATAAAACAGGGCTAAGGGGTATAGCTCAGAGATAGAATGCCTCTGAGTTCAATTCCCACTACTACTACTACTACTACTACTAATAATAATAATAATAATAATAATAGCCAACATTCTATAACCTGCTCACGTCCATGCCTGAAGTCTAACAGGTTCCAGTTACAGTGGTATGCAGCTCCTAACTGTTCCCTCTTTGGGGGAATTGTTCCCTCTTTGGGGGAATTGTTCTCAACACACAGGCATGGACCTCCAGTATGAACTCCTAGTTGTTGACCCTAATCAATCCCAAATAATCTAGGAGTAGACCCAATCAGTGTCTTACCCAATTACTGTCTTACTCCTGGAAATTAGAAACTTACCCAATGAATGTCTCCCTTCTGGAAATTAGAAACTTAAACCAAAAGTCACGGAGACCAAGGGTTGGGGACACAAGCCACTGTAATAACAATGTCCAGAGAGCGTCCAGAGCACCGTGGGCAGCTTCCCAAGATCCCGCCTCCCAGGGCTGCACTGCTCAGCTCTTCCGTGGATTCTGTGGGCTACCCCAGCACCACCAATAACCCTTCCCCCCTTTTGCCTACATGGGCCTGACTCCATGTTCGTTGCTTGCAATAACAACAGTCCTAGCATAATCTTTGTTACCCAAACAGGGCCAAGTAAGAAACCATGCGGTGTTTCCTGCTGTCACTTCTCCTTCCACCCAAGCAGTTGTCATTCTGAGCCCTCGGCACTTCTGGTTTTGGGGAGTGAGGGGGGGACAGATTCAGAACTGGGCTCAGAGAATCTTTTATCAAACATCCGAATGGTCTCTTTCGATTTTCCACACACACATACGTTTAAGTGAGCCACGACCCATCCCCAGTGGCATTCTGTTAATGCTGCATCTCACTTTCTGTGCTTGAATTTCATTAAGAAACGGATGCTTTTAAATCTTTATCATTTCAGCTGGGCATGGTGGCCCACACTTATAATCCCAGTATTTGGAGGGCTCACACAGGAGGATCACAGGTTTAAGGCCAACCTCAGCAACTTAGCAAGACCCTGTTTCAAAGTAGAAAATAAAATGGGCTTGGGTTGTAGCTCAGAGGTAGAATGTCCCTGGGTTCAAACCCCAGTGCCAAAATAAATAAATAAACAAATAAAAATGGCCAGGGTGTAGCTCACAATTAGGACAGCCCTGGGTTCAATCCCCAGCACCAAAATAAACAAATAAAATCCTTTATTGTTTCAGCACATATGCGTGATCAATGAACATGGCAAAGAAAAATATCGAGTCTGAAGAAGCCAATTCCTACCAAGGACTTCCGGGATAACAGCATTCTTACTACTAAGCTCAGGAAGCCAGCAAGTAAAGTCTAGCTCCCCAGGCATCTTCAGTTAACAGGATGTAAAAGAAAAAAAAAAAAGTCTTAAGAGAGAGTTTTCTTTTCTGAGATTATAATACAAAGAGTAGCTGAGGTTCATAAGGAAAAGAAAGCCGCGCTTGTATTTGACTTGTTCCAAATGAAACACTCCACCTGGTGACTCAGCGTTCTCTCTACCGGAGTTACACCTCCTTTTGTTTTGATAGTCACTCTCCTTGACTGCCATTCCCAAGAATACAGCCACCTAGTAACTCAAATATTTTTCACCTCTTTTTTAATACACTATTTTTTTTATAAGATTTTAGACTATTAAGAACCTGGAAACCCTTTCACTTAAGCCCACGTACTAGGAATGCAGGCAGATTCCCATGCTAAAAAAAAAAAAAAAAAAAGAAAGGAGGGGAAGGACAGCTTAATATAAATTTCTGTTTGCACGTTTCTGACAGGACATTATTATCTGCTTTGACAAAGCCTTTCAGGCACGCGGGCTGCGATGAATCTTAATGATGTCACGAAGTGCGCCTCTGCTCCGCCGCTCGAGCTGTGCTTCCGGTGCAGGATGGCAGGGTGTCACACAAGCATGGGTGTACTCAACTGTGTTTGACACTCTGAATTTTAATTAGGCGGAGCACAATGGCAGCAAGGCCCCGTTCCTACGCCGCGTCCTTTTATTCACGTGGGACCTGAGCAAATGGCCAAAGGGAGGGGGGAGCGTTTTCAACGCTCAAAACGAAGCAAGTATAAATTTCCCCTCCTATTTGCATCACAGGCGAGACGCAGCTAAGGATTGTCCTAAACATGAACACACAGGTTGAATTACTTCGTGGAGCGCCCTTAGAAGACCGCTCACACCATCTGAGATGCTGTAGGAGACAGGCACATTTATGGAAGCTTTTAACAAATAACACTTTTTTTCATGATCACTGCTATATGACACATTTTCTAATTTATGAGGCTCTTAATTGAAAATAAACTGGAGTGCCAATTGAGCTGGTTTTTTCTCACTTCCTAAAATGGGCCAATGCAAAATAACTAACCAAGCAGCCTTTGTTTTGTTCTGAGCTGTGTGGGGTACATTGTTACTAGGATCTAGCTTCCTTTAAACTAATAAAAAAGAAGAAAACTTGTTATGTTTCATAACTGCTGCCTGATTTTCTTCCGCCTTTATGTTTTTTATATACTTTTAGCCATTAAAATGTATGTAAGCCAGTAGCTTAACTACACTACTGCATGTACCTAGCCTGTGGATTTATTTTTGTTAACCTGGACTAAATCCAGTATGTGCAGTAACATAAGCAAACAATTACGCCAGGCTAGGTCTGATGAATTTTTTTTCCCTCTCCTTAAGCATGTTTGTAAGAAATAAGGAATTTTAGTTGTAAAAGAAGATTTTCCTGCTTATCTTTGTTTCAGCCAAAGAAAACAAACCACACCCAGCTCTCTCAGGGACAGACCCGGCTTTGCTCCATAGAATTGGTACCCAAGGTACAGACTAATAATTATATACAAGCCAGGTGTGTAGCACATACTTGTAATCACAGTACTTGGGAGGCTGAGACAGGAGGATCGCAGGTTCACAGTCAGCCTTAGTGAGGCCCTCCACAACTTAGTGAGACCCTGTTTCAAAATAAAAAATCAAATAGGGCTGAGGGTGTAACTCAGAGGTAGAATACTCCGGGGATCAACCCCCAGCACCACACACAAAAATAATAATAATAATTATGTACAGCTGGCCAATTTCTTAAAATATCAACATTAATACTCTAAACATGATTTCCTACTATGCCCCATTTATATCAGAAAACCTAGGAATATCCAGGCACACATTTGATTTTTAAATACAAATCACAGCCAGATGTGGTGGTGCATACCTGTGATCCCAGTACTTGGGAGGCTGAGACAGGAGGACTGCAGGTTCAAGGCCAGCCTCTGAAACCTTGTGAGGCCCTCTGCAACATAGCAAGACCCTGTTTTCAAATAAAAAATAAAATAGGGCTTGGGATGTACCTAAGGTGAAGAATGTCCCTGGGTTCAATCCCCGGAGCCACTAAATAAACAAATAAATAAATGCCCACAACTTATGTAACATGAAAATGGTGGTGTTTAAAAATCTCGAATGTTAGTGTCACTACCATATTTGAGGAGTGTATGTTGATTCTAATTAGAAAGAAAATTACAAGATTTTGAGGGCTCGTAGAGTTAAGGCAGAAAAAGAAAGAAAAAAAAAAAAAAGCCACTGCATACACAAGAAGTTTAGTCATTCCTGCAATTTTTTCCCTATCAGACAATATTTTGACAGTGTTATCCAAGAATGTCATCTTGGGAAAGATAGTATTTCCTTTTCTCTTGCAAAACTCCAGTGTATTTAATGCCATGAGTTTATTTGCCCTAGACCAAAAATATTAAGGTTTATTACCTGATTAACAAGAAATCCATTTATTAATTTAGTGTTCCAAAGCTGATTAGTAGGGAGTGTGCGTGTGTGTGTGTGTGTGTGTGTGTGTGAGAGAGAGAGAGAGTGTGTGTGTTTTATTGGGAAATTTGGATCCAGTTATTATCAGCATAATGAGTACCACTTTAGGATTTTCCAAACAAATTAGAACTCCTTAGTATAAATTGACCCTTTCTTGCATGGACTGGAATGGACCTCATGTTGAACCATGTACCCCCCAAATGTGAACTGCAAATATTCAAATCCCAATGTGGATATCTTTGACTATATCTTTGGATATCTTTGACTATAACATGGTTTGCCCTGTTTCAGGTCCTCTGAGACTATGAAAACAGCCTTTCAGAGCACAGTTAGGCATTTGTTCCGTCTTCTGTGGGATAAACTTGTGTTTTATCAATGGAGAGAGGAAATAACTTGTACCACTTTCAAAGATCTGGTATCATATTTTCTCCCTTATAGATTTTTTTTGGGGGGGGGAACTGGGGATTGAACCCAGGAACAGTCTACTTCCCAGGTACACCCCCCAGCCCTTTTTTTTTTTTTTTTTTTTGCGGTACTGGGGATTGAACTCAGGGACATTCTACCTCCGAGCTACACCCCCAGCCCTATTTTTTTTTTTTTTTTATTCTTTATTTTGAAACTGAGTTTCACTAAGTTGCGGAGTGCCTCACTAGGTAGCTGAGGCTGGCCTCGAACCCGGATCCTCCGGTCTCAGCCTCCCGAATACTGGGATTACAAGCGTGCGCCACCACGCCCGGCCCCCCAGCCCTTTTTAAAATTTGAATCAGAGTCTCTAGGTTGCTGAAAGTCTCGCTACTTGATGAGGTTGTCCTCAAACCTGCAGTCCTCCTGTCTCAGCCTCCCAATTACTGGGATCACAGGCATGCACCGCCACATCTGGCTTCCTTCTAGGAAACTGAAGCCCTAAACCGCACTCTCCACCATTTCTCTGGCTGATTTGGGCAAACGTAGCACTGGGAGTTTTACTGACTTGGTGTCCTTGATGCAGTTCCTTCAACTCTAGGGATGACACCGAAGCCTGGCGGTGGGTGGGGTGTTCCGGGTCAGAGGAAGGTGACTGTGGGAAGGGCGTCTGGGTGGGAGGTGTGCAGAGGTAGAAAGACAGTGTTCATGAAGACGGGTTTGGTGGCGCCATTCATCCTCCATGATTGCTTCTGAACTCTACACAAAGCAGAAGACAAAGACGGCAGCCCAAAGAGCTCTTTCCTTGCAGCCTTTATACTGCACAAGGGAGCTGACGGGCCATTCTCCACTTTTAGTTGAGGTAGGTGGCGAAGCTTTGGTGCAGGGAGGAGTCAGAAGATACCTCAGTGTTAAGATCCCAGGAGCTCGGAGGTTTAAGGAGAACTCAAAAGCCTGGCGTGGTGGTGCAGGCCTGTGATCCCAGTACTTGGGCAGCTGAGACAGGAGAATCACAGGTTAGAGGCCAGCCTCAGCAACCTAGTGAGACCCTCCACAACTTAGACTATGTTTCAAAATAAAATAAAATAAAATAGAGCTGGGAATGGTGGTGCATGCCTGCCATTCTAGTACTTAGGGGGCTGAGACAGAAAGATCACAGGTTCATGGCCAGCTTCAGCAACGTAGCAAGACCCTGTTTCAAAATTTTAAAAAATAATAATTTTTAAAAGGCTGGGGATGTAGCTCAGAGGTAGGATGCCCCTGGATTTAATCCCCAGTGCCACAAAAAAAAAAAGAATTCAAGGCTGGGTGCCCACCCTCCAGAGACTTCACGTGCCATGGACATCCTCAAGAAGCACGGAGACCGCATGGAAGGAATGTTGATGGAGGAGTGGGAGAAAGCTCAGAGCAGCTTAGAAACAAAGCTAGTGCTGCAGGCGCCTGCACAGGACACGGAGCCCAGGACGCCCACACCGGGCTTGCCCCACTGGGGGCATCGCTAACTAATGCATCAGCTCCCACCGAGGCTCCTTCTCATAAAACATGGTGTATTTGCTCGCTTGTGGCTGATAGTTGCAATTTCCCAGCCAGAAGTAGGTGGATTTTTCTGCCACAGCAAATTTTCCTAGGAAATATATACAGGAGAACATGAATAAGAAGACAGGGCGGGGTGCTGAAATTCTGCATTTTCCAAGTGGGAGAACTGAGCCTGAACTGACGCTACTGTGACCTCATTTATAACCAGAGCCTGGTGGTGTTGAGTTACGACTCAGCTGTGAGGGGAGAAGGTAAGTGTAAAGGGCTCGCTCAGGAATCCTGACTATAAAAAGACATAGCTTGCCGGGCGTCATGGAGCACCCCTGTAATCCCAGTATTTGAGAGGCTGAGACAGAAGGACTGCAAATTCAAGGCCAGCCTCAGCAACTTCGCAAGACCCTCAGCAACTTAGGGAGACCCTGCTTCAAAATTTACAAAACAAAATAAAATAAAAAAGGTTGGAAGTATAGCTTAGAGATAGGTAGAATGCCACTGGGTTTGATCCCTAGTACAAGAAGAAGGAGAAGAGAAGAGAAGGAAGGAAGGAAGGAAGGAAGGAAGGAAGGAAGGAAGGAAGGAAGGAAGGAAGGGAGGGAGGAAAGAAGGAAGGAAGTTAGTTTTATATGCCTATAAATTTTATGACTTAGATGCAATAGACACATCTTGACAAACTTAAACACCCAAAGTTCAATCAAGAAGAAACCGGAATAGCTCTGTGCCTATTAAATAAATGGACTTTATAATTTAATTCTCTTAGAGAAAATGTTGCATCTAGAGAATCTTCTTTGTGAATTCTACCCAAGCATTTAAGGACAAAATAAAACCAACTATACATAAACTCTTCCATAAAAGTAACAAGCCTTAGATGAGTAAAGAATGGGACCTGAGGGAGACGGGAGGGGGAAGGAGGAAGCACCCTACTGGCGTGATTCACAAACACAAACATCAAACATACATTCAGAGACATCAAAGTCAGTCACTAAGGGAGGGAATGGGGTGGGACTTGGGAAAGGGCCAAAGGGCTGACTGAGTGATGGGTGCCTGTATGCCTCTACCATCCTGTACCTCATAATGATGTATGATTACAATGCACCCATAAATTTTTTAAAATTAGCCAGGAGTGTTGGCACACGCTTATAATCCCAGTACTTGAGAGGCTGAGATAGGAGGATCGAAGGTTCTAGGACAGTCTTAGCAAGTAGTGAGATTCTCATAAACCTAGTGAAACTCTGTTTCCAAATATGAAATAAAATCAGGCTGGAGGTGTAGCTGGGAGGTAGAATGCCCCTGAGTTCAATCTTCAATTCCACCACCAAAAAAAAAAAAAAAAAAAAAAATTAACAAAGAAGGAATACTTCTTGACTCATTCTATGAAGTCAGCATTTCCTTGTTACAAAACCAGGCAAAAGGTGGCTTAGGGGTGTAGCTCAGTGGTAGAATGTGTGTGTGCTTAGCATTCATGAGACCCTGGGTTCAAGCCTTAGCTTCACAAAAATAAAAAGGAAATTACAAGGAAAAGAAATTATACACCCATATTCTTTATGAGCATAGATGCAAAAAAATTCTAAACAAAACTTCAGTGAATTGAATGTAGTAATGTATAAAAATAATAATAATATCATGGTCAAGTGGGGTTTTTGTTTTGTTTTGTTTTGCGGTTCTGAGGATTAAACCTAGGGGCATTCTACCTCCAAGCTACACCCCCAGTCCTATTTTTTATTCTTTATTTTGAAACAGAGTCTCACTAAGTTGCAGAGGACCTCACTAAGTAGCTGAAGCTGGCTGTGAACCCGTATCCTCCTGTCTCAGCCTCCCAAGTACTGTACAAGTATGCGCCACCACCACCTTCTTCCAAGTGGGATTTATCCCAAGATTGCAAAATTGGTTTGACATTCAAAAACCAATATAACTCATCACATTAATAACATAAAAGAAGCCAGGTGTGGTGATGCATGCCTGTAATCCCAGTACTTCGGAGGTTGAGACAAGAGGATGGCAGATTCAAGGACAGCCTCAGCAACATAATGAGTCTCAGCAGTCTAGCAAGACCCTGTTTCAAAACAAAAAAACTAAAAGTTAGGAGAGACAGTGAGTAGAGATCAGAGGTAGAATGCCCCAGGTTCTATCCCCAGTACCAAACAAACAAATAAAAAAGAAAAACCTTATGATATTTCAATAGATATTTTAAAAGACTGTCAAAATCTAACACCCATTCAGTAAATTAAGAAGAGAAGAGACTTCCCTCAACCTAATTAAACAGCCACAATGGCATCATGCTTAATGGTGAGAGGTCAGATGTTCCCCCTTGAGATCCATGGGAAGACAAGGCTTCTTTTTTCATGATTTTTATTTAACATTGTGGAAGAGAATCTATTCAGGGCAATCAGGCAATAAAAAGAAATAAAAGGCATCCGGCCTGGAGAAGAAAAAGTAAAACTGTCGTTATCCTCCAATGGTATCTTTGTATAGAAAATCCAATAAGAACTATCGAAAACCTAGTAGAACTAAATGAGGGAAACGAGGTTGCCGGGCGTGGTGGCGCACGCTTGTAATCCCAGCATTCGGGAGGCTGAGACTGGAGGATCCGGGTTCGCGGCCAGCCTCATCTACCTAGTGAGGCACTCCGCAACTTAGCGAGACCCGGTTTCAAAATAAAGAATAAAAAATAGGGCTGGGGGTATAGCTCAGAGGTAGAATGCCCCCGAGTTCAATCCCCAGTACTGCAGGAAAAAAAAAAGATACGAGATTAAGATGCAAAAGGCAAATACATACACATGCAAATAAATAAATTAGCTGCAAAACAATCAAAAATTGAAATGTAAACGGCATGATTTGTATTAGCAGCAATAAATGTGAAATGCTCAAGGATAGCTTTGAGAAAGCTAAGAACTGGTGTGAAAGTGCTTGTACACGAAAAATACAAAAAGTGCTGAAAGAAGTCAAAGCAATATAGGTAAAGAGGGATATATTGTGACCTGAGGCCGGCAAATACAATATGGCCAAAGTGATAATACGCCCCAAATTACTGGGGTTGAAATCAGTAGATCTGTATATGCCAACAAATGAACTTTGCTCCACAGTGCAGTGTGTGTGTGTGTGTGTGTGTGTGTGTGTGTGTGTGTGTGGCAAAGACAGAGAGACAGAGATTTATATGTAAAACTTGAAACTATAAAACTCATAGATAAAACCTTTGTGACCTTGACTAAGGCAAAATTTCTTAGATAAAACACCAAAAGCAGGATACAAAAAGAACAAATTCGTTAAACCTTTATCAAAATTATAACCTTCTGTTCTTCAAAAGACATTTTTTTGTTTGTTTTTGGGTTTTTTTTTTTTTTTTTTTTTTTTTTTGGTGGTAATGAGGATTGAACTCAGGGAAAATCTAGCTCCAAGCTACACTCCCAGCCCAATTCTATTTTTTATTTTGAAACAGGGTCTCACTAAGTTGCAGAGGGACTTGAAAGATTGCTGAGACTAGCCCTGAACTTGCAATGCTCCTGTCTCAGCCTCCCAAAGACTGGAATTAAGAGCGTGTGCCATCACGCCCGCCCGAATGCAAAGGGCGCTGCTTACCCTCGGGCCATTTAAATACTCTGCCCGGAGTGTGACAGCTAACCTCTGGACGCAGTGGGGCATCCCATAGTAGTCTGTATGTGAAAAGCCGGTAAGGCCTAGTGTCTTGTTTTAGATTTTTTTTTTTTTTTTTTTTCAGTACTGGGGATTGAGCCCAGGGGCATTCTACCTCTGGGCTACACCCCAGCCCTATTTTTATTCTTTATTTTGAAACAGGGTCTCACTAAATTGGAGAGAGCCTCACTAAGTAGCTGAGGCTGGCCTCGAACCCAGATCCTCCCTTCCTAGTACTGGGATTACAAGTGTCCGCCACCACGCCCGGCTTTTTTTTTTTTTCGGTACTGGGGATTGAACTCAGGGGCATTCTACTTCTGAGCTATACCCCCAGCCCTATTTTTTATTCTTTATTTTGAAACAGGGTCTTACTAAGTTGCGGAGTGCCTCACTAGGTAGCTGAGGCTGGCCTCGAACCTGGATCCTCCCGTCTCAGCCTCCCAAATGCTGGATTACAAGCGTGCGCCACCATGCCCAGCCCAGCTCATTTTTAGATTTAGATTAAGGAACATAAATAGGAGCCTTAGAGTTCTGCTCCCACTCTCATAAAATGGGCATCTATCTTTTTTTTTTTTTTTTTTTTTTTTTTTTGTGGTATCACCTCCATCTTGAGATACAACAGCTCTGGGGGCGGTGTGGCGGGGGGCAGCCGAGCTAGGAAAGCAGGAGCCCTGGGATTTCATCTTTGTCCCCAGTGCCTCCCTCAACGGGCACCAACGGGCACCACTGCAGAAACGCGTGTTGACCGCACCAAGCGGAGCCCGCGGAGCTATGCTGTTCTGGGCTCACCAGGCTCTCTAGGACATCAGCACCAGTTCCACAGGTAACAAATTTTTAAAATGCAGGGGATAGAGAGAGAGCAGAAAATTGCAAAGAAAGAGAAATTAGGTCTCTAAAAGAAAAAATGAGGAACTCGAAATCTAAGTCCAGAGCCGGTCGTGGTGGCGCATGCTTGTAATCCCAGCATTTGGGAGGCTGAGACCAGAGGATCTGGGTTTGCGGCCAGCCTCAGCTACCTAGTGAGGCACTCTGCAATTTAGTGAGACTCAGTTTCAAAAATAAAGAATAAAAAATAGGGCTGGGGGTATAGCTCGGAGGTAGAATGCCCCTGAGTTCAATCCCCAGTACTGCAAAAAAAAAAAAAAAGAAATCTAAGTCCAGGGTAGAGATTTGGGACTATCGGGGTTAAATTCAAATGTTAGGGCGTAAAGTGTTACACCCTCATTCTTGAGAATATCAAGTCAAAAGGTTTCTGATCTCCATTGGGAAGAAGTAAAAGGGGGAGGAGAAGGAGGAGGAGAGAAGGTAGGGAGGCAAATGTTGGATTTATTATGCTATACGGACATTTTTCTCAATCTTCTCTTTAATCAGACACTAGAGCACTAAATTTCAACTTTGGGGGGGGGGGGGTAGGGATTGAACCCAGGGATGCTCAACCCCTAATCTACATCCCTGGCCTTTTTATATGTTGAAACAAGGTCTCACTGAATTGTTGAGGGTCTCCTTATGTTGCTGAGGCTTGTCCGCAAACCTACAATCTTCCTGTCTCAGCCTTTCAAGTACTGGGATTACGGGCATGCACCACCATGCCCAGCTAGCAACATTTTTAAAAATAAGATACGGGCTGGTGAGCCGGGCGTGGTGGCTCACGCTTGTAATCCCAGCATTCGGGAGGCTGAGACCGGAGGATCCGGGTTCGCGGCCAGCCTCAGCTACCTAGTGAGGCACTCCGCAACTTAGTGAGACTCGGTTTCAAAATAAAGAATAAAAAATAGGGCTGGGGGTATAGCTCGGAGGTAGAATGCCCCTGAGTTCCATTCCCAGTACCGCAAAAAAAAAAAAAAAATAAGATACGGGCTGGTGTGTAGCTCAGAGGTCAAGTGCTTGCCCGGCATGTGCAAGGCCCTGGGCTCCATCCCTGAAAGAAAGAAAATAAGAATTTCTTTCAAATTGCCTTGGGGTACAGAGGAAGAGTGGGGTGTGGTAGAGTTAACGGGTTAGACCTCCCAAAGTCCTTTCAACTATAGTAACCTATTAAGACTTTTGAATGGGCAAGGACCAAAGGCTTTTTTTTTTTCTTGGTGTTTAAAAGATACATGCTAACCGGGCGTGGTGGCGCACGCTTGTAATCCCAGCATTCGGGAGGCTGAGACCAGAGGATCCGGGTTCGCGGCCAGCCTCAGCTACCTAGTGAGGCACTCCGCAACTTAGTGAGACTCTCTTTCAAAATAAAGAATAAAAAATAGAGCTGGGGGTGTAGCTCAGAGATAGAACGCCCCTGAGTTCAATCCCCAGTACCGCAAAGAAAAAAAGATACATGCTAAATTGAGTACTATGGTGCACACCTCTAATCCCAGTACTTGGGAGGTTGACACAGGAGGATTTCAGGTTTGAGGGCAGCTTAGCGAGACTCTCCGCAACCTAGCAAGACCCTGTTTTAAAATTAAAAATTAAAAAAGGACTGGGGGTGTAGTTCGGAGGTAGAACCCCTGTTTTAAGTTCCAGGACCCAATAAATAAGCAAACCAGCATGCGGACGAACTTCTCCGTGCCCATACATACTTGAGGAAGTTATCCCTTAGCTTAATATCAGCAGCTAAATGTCCCCCGAGGCATAGAGTTACTGGCCCGAAAGCAGCTTCTTAGTTTTCATTACGTGCTGTGTATGTGACCACGGTTCATTTACAGAGCAGCTATTTCCAACATCATTCCTGTTTATGGCTTAGCCAGTATTTTGAATACATAAACTCTTTTTGGTAGAAAATCTACATTTCCTCGTTTTGTCACATTGTTTATCACGCACACCACAACCTGCTTTCCTTAACTGAGCTGCTAAACTTTGCTCAACTGTAGACCTACTCTATGACTCAGAAGCTTTTTCTTTTTTAAAATTCAGTTCGGCAACATCTGGTAGCTTATATAAAGAGGGAGGATATTCTTCACAATCTGTGATTCTTCTGGACAGCATGTTTCTGCAGATAAAATTTCTACTTTCTTCTGAGTTGTCACTTCTCCAACATTTGCATCTTAATTTTTTCCTAAAGATGAACACACACAGAGACGGGGTCAAATGATACACCATAAACTTTTGCAATGATTGATTCCCAAATCTCTTTTATTAACTTGTTCTGAGGTGGTTCAACCTTGAAGAAAGAAAGCTAGAAATAATTGGGGATGAATTAAAAGAAACAAAATACTACTGATCTGGGGGTAGTGGCGCAAGCCTGTAATCCCAGTATTTGAGAGGCCAAGACAGGAGGATTTCAGGTTTAAGGACAGCTTCAGCAACTTAGAGAGACCCAAAGCAACCAAAGAGACCCTGTTTCAAAATAAAAAAACAGGGCTGGAGGTGGAGCTCAGAGGTAGAACGCCTCTGGGTTCAATCCCCAGTACCACAAAAAATAAACAAACTGGTGTTACGCACGTCATAGGTAGAATGATACTTCTTTTAAAGGATTTTGTATCATGAAATCTCTGTGGTTTCTTTGATACTAAAAGGAAGATAAGGATCACATTTTGCAAAACATATCTCTAGATAAACTCCTTTTTTTCTACCCAGATGTTTTTTCACATCCTTTCTGACTCAGAGTCCTTCAAATGGAGATAAACTATGCATGATATCCACGCCACTGTCGGGGCTGGAAGCCTGTCCCTGGATTTTTAAAATGTTCTTGCTTTCGTCTAGTCTTTATTGTTCTTTGAAACGGGAGTAGGGAAATAAGCCTGGTGTCTGAAAAGGAATTGCATAATCTTAGAGATCCTGTAAACATTGTCTACTGTGGCTTCTTCAAGTAGGAAAGGAATAACATTAGTTCAAGCCATTTTCCACGTATCTGCATTTCCATGTTGCTGGGAGAAAATACTTCAGAAGGTAACTGAGTTAACAACGAGATAATAATTGGCTCCTAATACTTGCAAGTATTAAAATGTTTTTGTTTGTTTGTTTGTTTGTTTGTTTGTTTGTTTTTGGCGGTACTGGGGATGGAGATTGAACCCAGGGGTATTCTACTTCTGGGCTACAATCTCAGCCCTATTTTTGTTGTTGTTGTTGTTGTTGTTGTTGTTTTGATTTTTGTTTAATTTGGAAACAGGGTCTCACTAAATTGCGGAGAGCCTCACTAAGTACCTGAGGCTGGCCGCGAACCTGTGATCCTCTTGTCTCAGCCTCCCAAGTACTAGGATTACAGTGTGCACCACCACACCTGGCTTAAAATGAATTTTAGGGGAAAAAAAAAATGTTGACATCCAATACAGGATGATCATCACTTAATCAATTAGTACTGATTGTAAAGTGTGCAACAAAAGCTGCTTTATACTTATCTTTGCCTGGAACTATTTTAGCCTCCTAAAAAATGAATGGGTCACTTAAATATTTGGTCATCTGGAAAGTTTTAATACATGTAATCGTTCTTCATCCTCTTTCCGTCTTTATTCCACAGTATTTTATTAAAGACTAAATTCTGTCAACAAGTCCAAATGGAAAATAATTTTGGTTTAAAATAATTTGTTTTGTTTTGAAGAGAAACTAGTATATACACTTAAGAGGCTTCTGGCAAAATTCTTTGAGGTCTTGGCATAGTTTCAAGTGTTGGTGATTTTTCAAAGGGAAGCAAGTATCTCTCCCCTCTCAGCTTCATCCCTCCCTGGGACCTTAAATACACTCCTTCTTTGAGCAACACAGTATCCCAACTCCTTTACTGAAAGTACTGTTTCCTTCCACACAGATGTTTATAGACACAACTATTCACCATAGCCCAGAGGGATATCTAATGAGGGATGAACAAATGAACAAAATATGGCACATAAATTCAGAAGGAAGGAGATCCTGTCATATGCTACTGCCAGGATGAACCTTAAAGACATTATGCTAAGTAAAATAAGCCAAGTCAGGCGTGGTGATACACACCTGTGATCCCAGTATTTGGGAGACTGAGATAGGAGAATCTCAGGTTCAAGGTCAGCATCTGCAACTTAGCCACATCCTATTTCAAGTTTAAAAATAAAAAGGACTAGAGCCGGGTGTGGTGGCGCACGCTTGTAATCCCAGCATTTGGGAGGCTGAGACCAGAGGATCCAGGTTCGGAGCCAGCCTCAGCTACCTAGTGAGGCACTCCGCAACTTAGTGAGACTCGGTTTCAAAATAAAGAATAAAAAATAGGGCTGGGGGTGTAGCTCGGAGGTAGAACGCCCCTGAGTTCAATCCCCAGTACTGCAAAAATAAATAAATAAATAAAAAGGACTAGGAGAGTAGCTTGAAGACAGAATGCCACTGGGTCCAATCCCCACTACCAAAAAATAAATAAATAAAATTTTAAAAAAGCCAGTCACGAAAAGATATATATTGCATGATGTCACTTATAGGAGGTCTCTAAAAATAGATAAACTCACAGAAAGTAGAATGGTGGTTCCAGGGGCTGGAGGGGAGGGAGAAATGGGGATCCCCTATTTCATGGGTACAGAGTTTCTGTTTTGCCCAATGAAATAGCTCTAAAGATCTGTCTCCCAACAATGCCATACACTCAACACTAGTGAACTATATGTCCACTCAAGAACGGTCAAGGTGCTACATTCTGTAATATGTCGTCATGAGTCTAAATAATAAATATTTCCCCAGAAAAGTGTTCAATTCCCAAAGCTCCTTTCACTTTAAAATTCCCATCTCCCTGAAAAGGAATGAACACGTGCAGCCAGACGTGGTGGAGCACGCCTGGAATCCCAGCACCCGGGAAGCTGAGACGGGAGGAGCGCAGGTTCAAGGACAGCTTCGGCAGTGTAGCAAGACTCTCTGCAACCTAATGAGACCCTATTCCAAAACAAAAAAATAAATCAGGGCTGGGGGTGTAGCTCGGAAGTAGAATGCCCCTGGGCTCAGTCCCGGGTTCACCCCCGCCCCACCCCCACCGAAACCAAACGCACTTTTTTCTTTTTTTCCTTTGCTGAGCTTCAGAGATAGTAAATAATTTATCCTGTCAAAATCTAATTGGACTTAGGGGATTCCCAGATTTCAAGTTGAAGGGTTTTTAGAAATGAAACCTAAAAGAAACAAAGTGTCATTTTTTTTTTTTTAATCTATTGAGCCAGGGTGTGGTGGCTAATAACTGTAATCCCAGGATAGCAGGATCTCAGGTTCCAGGCCAGCCACAGCGATTTGGTGAGATCCACAGCAACTTAGTAAGACACTTTTAAATTAAAATATAATTTAAAATATAATAGGAGCCTGGCATGGTGGTGTACTCCTGTAATCCTAGTGCTTGGGGAGTTGAGACAGGAGGATTACAGGCTCAAGGCCAGCTTCAGCAATTTACTGAGACCCTCAGCAGTTTAGTGAGACACTGCTTCAAATTAAAAAATAAAAATTAGAGCCGGGTGTGGTGGTGCACGCTGGTAATCCGAGTACTTGGGAGGCTGAGACCAGAGGATCCGGGTTCGCCACCAGCCTCAACTACTTAGTGAGGCACTCCGCAACTTAGTGAGATCCTGTTTCAAAATAAAGAAAGAAAAAAAAAAAAAATAGAACTAGGGGCGTAGCCCGGAGATAAAATGCCCCGGGGTTCAATCCCCAGTACCACACACACACACACACACACACACACACACACACACACACACAGATAAAAATAAATAAAAAATAAAATTAGGCCAGGGCATGGTGGTGCCCACCTATAATCCTAGTACTTGGGAAGCTGAGACAGGAGGATTGCAGCTTCAAAGCCAGCCTCAGCAATTTAGCAAGATCCTACTTCAAAAATAAACAAATAAATAAATAAGGGCTAGGGGTGTGATTCAGAGGTAGAATGCCCCTGAGTTTAATCCTCAGCAGCCAAAGGAAAAACAAAAAACAACTCTTGAAAATGGCAATTCGCTCATATCCACATTCACTTAGAGAAGTGCTGATTTTCATCAAATGGAACGAGAGATTCTTTTTTTGGCGGGGTGGGGAGCGATTGAACCCAGGGACAATCTGCCTCTGAGCTACACCCAGCCCTATTTTATTTTGGAAGAGAGTCTCGCTGAGTTGCTGAGGCTGGCCACGAACTTGCGACCCTCCTGTCTCTGCCTCCCAGACACTAGGATGACAGAGAGTCCTCCTGAGATACAGAGGCCTTGGGCAGAGGGGCATGGGCGCGGCGCAGACAAGTGCGCATGCTCCAGCGGCGGGCTTCGCGGCTCCGAGCGCGCACCGTGGTCGGTTTCTGCTGCGTGGGTGTTTAGGACAGAGTCCAAGTGACTAAAATTCCTGTTTGGGATGCTCCCCCACGCAACATTTGAAAACCTGGCGCTTTACTCATTTCCTAAGTTGCTGCTGGTACACACAGACGTCAGGCAGCTGAATAGGGCCAGAAGCTGAGAGGGGGGCGGGCTGGAGGGCCTTGGCCAAGCTCTCCTGCCCGGGCCCCCCGCGCTGCCCTCCCCCAAGCCTCCTTCCTGAGTCTAAGTTTCTTCCTTTCTTTCTTTCTTTTCGTTCCTTACTTTGTGTGTGTGTGGGGGGGGGGGGGGGATTGAACCCAGGGGCCTTTTACCTCCGAGCTACACCCCCAGCCCTGTTTTTTATTCTTCACTTTGAAACAGGGTCTTGCTAAGTTGCTGGGGCTGGCCTTGGACCTGCGATCCTCCAGTCTCAGCCTCCCAGTGCTGGGATTACATGCGTGCGTCCCCACAGCCAGCTACCTTGCTTTGTTTCGTTTGGTTTTAGTTTTTTTCTGGTGGTGGAGATGGAACCAGGGCCTTGGCCTGCTTAAACACCAGCTCCACCACGGAATCCCAGGGCCTGTGTTTTGTTTTTATGAGGATGGATGGATGGATGGCTTCTTCACTTCCCGAAAAGACTAAGCAGTTCACAATGCATTAGGGTTTATGTGGGCCTCCTAAAGTTCAAAGTCAAAGGGGTTTTTATTGAACTGGAGTCTTCTGAAAAGCATAGAACTTCTTTTTGTGTCATTTCAGGCTTATTCATTCGACAACTATGTATTATTTAATAGATACAAGGCATTGGCCCTTTACAATCATGTCTCACTAGTACGGTCCTTTAATATTCTAAACATTAGTCCTTTAAAAATCAGTGAGGTAGCTGGGCTTGGTGGCACACACTTGTCATCCCAGTACTTGGAAAACTGTTGAGACAGGAGGATCACAGGTTCAAGGCCAGCCTCAGCTCCTCAGTGAGGCCCTCCACAACTTAGTGAGACCCTGTTTCAAAATAAAGAATAAAAAATAGGGCTGGGGGTATAGCTCAGAGGTAGAATGCCTCTAGGTTCAATCCCCGGTACTAAAAAAAAAAAAAATCAGTGAGGTACTGGGCATAGTGGCACACTTCTTAATCCCAGTAGTTGGGAGGCTGAGACAGGAAGACTGCAGACTTGAGGCCAGCCTCAGCAACTTAGTGAGATACTCAGCAATGTAGTGAGACCCTATTTCCAAACAAAAAATAAACCTGTAAATAACCTGTACTTGGGAGGCTAAGACAAGAGGATTGCAGGTTAGAAGACAGCCTCAGCAACTTAGTGAGACTCTGTTTCAAAATAAAATAGGGCTGAGAGTATAGCTCAAAGGTAGAAGGCCCCTGGTTCAGTCCTCAGTACCACTAAATAATTGCTAAATAGTTCTATGTCCGGGTGCTGTACTTTGCCTCTGAAATGTTTACCAAAGGCCCCTGTGTTAAAGGTTTGGTCCCCAGCTTAGTGCTAATGACAAGCCGTAGAAACAGTTAAGAGGTGAGGCTTTGGGGAGGTTTTAGTCATTGGTGAGCATGTTCTGGAAGGGACTGTGGGCCTCTTGTTCTCTCTTTGCTTTTCAGCTGCTTGAGATAAGCACATTGTTCTGTCACATGCTCTGCAACAAGATGTGTGGCCTTGCCGCAGACCTAAGAGTAACAGAGTCAGCCAATCATGGACTGAAACCTCCCAAACTGTGAGCCAAAATAAACCTTTTCTTTTTATAACCTTATTACCTCAAGAATTTTGTTACAGTAACAGAAAGCTTACCAACATGCCAGGTAATATTTGTCTCCATCTTGATTTTGTTAAAAGGGTACAGAATGTTGGTTTTTGAAGTTACCCTTATCCAGATTATGGTTAAAATAGTTGTAAGGCTGTTTTAATTTGAACAGATGGCTTTTTCTTTAAAAGGACAAATTGTTTTGGCAACCATCTTTGAACTGATTACAGTCTTAAAGACTTTTTTAAGAAGTTCTAGCTTTTAATCAGGAAGACAGAGTGTCCCAGAAGAAGCCATTGAAGAAGTCCTCTGTCCTGCTAGTTCAGAGTCACAAGTTCATAAACATTCTTTTTGTAGCAACCTTTGAGTCAGACACCAAAAAGAAAGTGTGCCAACACACATGGGAACAAGGAGAATTTTAATCTCATCATAATCTTATGTCCTTATGCCAACAACAAGACTCAGTAGGTTCCACCCTGAATTCTCAGTAAAGGCAAAATGTGGGCTACTGGACCCGGTACTCAGACTTCAGACAAGTCTGACTTCCTGTGATGCTGAGATCTAATTGAGTCCCAGTGAATTCTCTCTAGGCCTTGGTCTACTCATCTGGAAATCCAAGAAAGATAAACAGTCCCTCTCACTGTGCAGCTACAAGCATGATTAATTAATAAAAGAAAGGTAAACTAGCCAAACGAGCATGGTGGAGCAGCCCTATAATCCCAGTACTTGGGAGGCAGAGACAGGAGGATCCCAGGTTCAAGGCCATCCTCAGCAACTTAGCAAGACCCTGTTTCTAAAAGAAAAAATAAAATAGGACTGAGGGTGTAGCTCAGAGGTAAGAATACCTCTGGGTTCAATCCTCAGTACCACAAAAAAAAAAAAAAAAAGAAAAGAGAGAGAGAGAAAAAAAAAAGATCAACTATTGGTGATAGCAAATTTCAAGATGCTTATAATTAATTTGGGACAAAGAAGTAAAGATAAAGAGACAGCCTGGGATACTTACCTTAAAAATAAACCATCCTTTTCTTGAGGCAGCAATGTTACACTCCTAACAGTTAGGCAGGTCCACTGAGAAATCAAATGTCCTTGGAATTTACGTAGGCTCCAGGGTGAGCTGTGCTGGGCAAGATCTCAAGGTGAACAGAGGCCCTGGGAGGAGCCATTCATTCATTCATTCATTCATTCGTTCATTCAGACTGTGGTCAGCAGAACAATGCCCCCCACAAATGTCCACACCCCGGTCCCCAGAATCCGTGACTGTGATGGTGTCCCTGGCCGAAGGGACTTTGCAGGAGTGATTAAATTAAGGATCTTGAAGTCGGCTGTGGTGGCTCACGCTTGTAATCCTAGTACTCAGGAGGCTGAAACCGGAGGATTCGGGTTCGAGGACAGCCTCTGCTACTTAGGCTCTCCGCAACTTAGTGAGACCCTGTTTCAAAAATAAAAAGAATAAAAAATAGGGCTGGGGATGTATTTCAGAGACAGAATGACCCAGGGTTCAATCCCCAGTACCACAAAAAAAAAAAAAATTAAGGGCCTCTCGGCGGGGAGCTTATCCTGGATCTTCGGGATGGGCTCAGTGTAATCTCAAGGGTCCCTGTAAGTCAGAGGCAGGGGAATTGAAGGAAGAGTATATGAACCAAGAAACGCAAGAAAAGGCGAGGGAAGAGTCTCTAGAGTTTCTAAAAGAAATGGGGCTTCTGCTGACCGTGGTGGTGCAAGCCTGTAACCCCAGTACTCCAGAGGCTGAAACAGGAGAATTGCAGGTTCAAGACCAGCCTCAGCAACCTAGTGAGATTCTCAGCAACCTAAGGAAGACCCTGTTTCAAACAAAAAATAATACAGAGTTAGGGATATAGCTCAGAGGTTGAATTCTCCTGGGTTCCATCCCCAGTACCATCAAAATAAATAAATAAATGAAAAAAGAAAGGGAGAGAGGCAGGGAGGAAAAAAGAAAGCAGGCTGTGGGTATAGCTCAGAGGTAGAGCCCCTAGTTCAATCCTCAGTAACACACACACACACACACACACACACACACACACACACACACACACGAAACATGGCTTCCCTAATGTCTTGAGTTCGGTCCCATTGAAAGTTGTTTTGGATTTCTGACTTCCAAAACCAGAAGATAATAATGCTTTCAGTCACTAAATGTGTGGCAATACGTTATGGCAAATAGGAAACGAATACACTTAGAGAATCAAGCATGAGAGAGACATTCCCTCCTTTGGGTATCTGTTCAACAAACACATGTTCATTGGGTTGCTCAAAGCCACATGCTAGCTAAGGCGTATTCACCACCGCCGTGTGTCGGGCAGAGTGGGGAGTGTCTTGCCTGCATTTCTCTAGTCTTCAATCCCATTCTATCAATATAATATGTTGCTGATATCTATGACATATTGGTATCAGCACTGAGCCCAGGGGCATTCTACCGCTGAACTACACCCCAAGCGCTTTTCACTTTTTGTTTTGAAACAGGGTCTTGCTAGGTTGCTGAGAGTCTTGCTAAGTTGCTAAGGCTGGTCTTGAACCCGTTTTCCTCCTGTTTCGGATTCCCAAGTATTGGGATTACAGGCCTGTGCCGCCACGCCTGGCTTGTTGCTGAAATCTCTTAAGCATCACATGCTAGACCCTGTCTTAAACACTTACTAGGTGCTATTATATTCAACTCTGATAACTCTTTGAGATAGACAGTAATCATCCCCACTCTTTTTTTTTTTTTTCCCCAGTACTGGGGATTGAACTCAGAGGCATTCTACCTCCGAGCTATACCCCCAGCCCTATTTTTTATTCTTTATTTTGAAACCGGGTCTCACTAAGTTGCAGAGTGCCTCACTAGTTAGCTGAGGCTGGCCGCGAACCCGGATCCTCTGGTCTCAGCCTCCCGAATGCTGGGATTACAAGCGTGCGCCACCACGCCCGGCTCCATCCCCACTCTACACAAGAGGAAGCAAGTGGTTTCTCTAGGTCAAACTGCTAGAAAGGGATGAGCAGTTCAGCCCATTTGCCTCCAGAGTCTGCTCTGTAGTTTCATTTTCGAAATGAGCAAACTGAGGCTCAGGAAAGTTAAATAGCTTGCCAAAGTCAAAGCTGACGGATAACTGACTGTAGCACAGGCCTTGCCCTGGCCATCCCTGGGGACTTTCCCTTCTTGCCCAGGGCCTCTGACTCTGGTCTGCAGCTGCTCAGAGCCCCGCTCAGAACCTGGAGCAGAACCTGGCTTAGAGCCCTGCTCAGAACCTGGAGCAGAACCTGGCTTAGAGCCCCGCTCAGAACCTGGAGCAGAACCTGGCTTAGAGCCCTGCTCAGAACCCGGCTCAGAATTTGGCTCAGAGCCCCAGCCTGCTCAGAACTCCACTCGGAATCCAGCTCAGAGCCCCTTGTGTAAGGTAGGAACGAGGTCTCTCCTGGACTGCTGCTCAGGTCAACCAGTTCATGATACAGAAAGTGAGAGATAGGTATTCCTGGTGGGACGGCCAAGCCCTCCCTGCCATCTTCCCATCTCCAGCTGGGATGAATCCAGTCTCCCTTGCAACACTTTCTTCCTTTAGAAGAGAAGGCCAGAGAGAGAGAGAGAGAGAGAGAGAGAGAGAGAGAGAGAGAAAGAAAGAAAGAGAGAGAAGGGGGGGGGGGACAAGAGGAGAGGAGAGGAGATTCTTTTTTCTCTTCTTCCTCTGCTTTTGCCAAATTCCTTTAGGACCAAGAGCTGCCTTACAGAATCCCTCATGCAGGCCCTGGAGAGCAGTGGTTTCTGGAGCTATGAGCTCCCAGCCTAACACGGCCCCACACGGGGAGGCTGCAAGCCACTGCAGAGGAGGAGCAGAGGAGGAAGGAGGCAGACGGCCCAGCACCCTCCAGCCGACAGCACCCCGCGTCGCCTGGGCTGGCCTCTCGCTGTTCTGCAACACGCAGGCTTCTCCTCGTCTACCTTTTGCTTCTCAGCTGTCCTGAGTTCGTGAACGGCCTCCACC
Organism: Graphiurus murinus; assembly: GCA_004027655.1. Classification (NCBI taxonomy): domain Eukaryota; kingdom Metazoa; phylum Chordata; class Mammalia; order Rodentia; family Gliridae; genus Graphiurus; species Graphiurus murinus. Next base: position 16,632 of record PVLC010004891.1, on the reverse strand, counting down.
GCCACACCATGAAGTGCCGTGCCACCACAGGCCCGAGGGCGACAGGGCCCAGCCACCGTGGAGCTGTAAGCCAAAATAAACTTTTCCTTCCTTTAAATTGATTTTCTCAGCTGGGCATGGTGGCGCACGCTTGTAATACCAGATCTTGGGAGGCTGAGACAGGAAGATCACAGGTTCTTGGCCAGCCTCAGCTACTTAGTGAGACCCTGTTTCAAAATAAAGTATAAAAAAATAGGGCTGTGGTAGGATCTGGGTTCGCGGCCAGCCTCAGCTACCTAGTGAGGCACTCTGCAACTTACTGAGACTCGGTTTCAAAATAAAGAATAAAAAATAGGGCTGGGGGTATAGCTCGGAGGTAGAATGCCCCTGAGTTCAATCCCCAGTACCGCAAAAAAAAAAAAAAAAAAAAATAGGGCTGTGGTGTAGCTTGGAGGTAGAATGCCCCTGGCTTCAATCTTTGATCCCACAAAATAAGTAAATAATAAATCAATTAATTTTCTCAAGTACTTTGTCACAGAGATGGAAAGCTGACTAACATAACACTGAGTAGGGGCGACGCAGCGATAACGCTTCACAGACTCCTGACCCGTGCAGCTGGGAGAGTAATACGCAGATGCCGCTCCTCTGCTTGAGTAACCGACAGGGCAAAAGAAGCCCAGTGACTTGATTCCTGCATTTAAACATCCAGGAAGCGTATACTAATGATCCACTGCCTCGGGGAATCACTAGGCCTCCTTACTTCTCAGAGACAGCAAGAGGGCTGATTTTCTTTGGGAATTGTATGACAAAATGCACCTGTTAAAAACCACATGCCAGCCAAGCATGGTAGAGCACACCTGTAACCCTAGTACTTGGGAGGCTGAGGCAGGAGGATCGCAGGCTCCAGGGCAGCCTCAGCAACTTAGCAAGACCCTGTTTAAAAATAAGAAATTAAAAGGCTGGGGGTGTATCTCAGAGGTAGAATATCCCTGGGGCCCCCGGACCCCATCCTCAGAACCAAAAAGTAAAGAAATAAAAACCTGCCATTGGATGTGATGGTGCATGCCTATAATCCCAGTACTTGGGGAAGGATCACAGGTTTGAGGCCAGCTTAAACAATTTAGTGAGACCTTGTTTCAAAATAAAATAGGTCTGGTGGTGTATCTCAGAGCTAAAACACCTGGGTTCAATCTCCAGTACTAAGAAAACAACAAGGCCAGGGTGCCCAGGGTGTGGCCACCGTGCTCCTGGAGCCCAGCGCCACACCTAGGAGGTAGTCAGAAGCCGCGTCGTCATTCCGCACTGACGCGTGTGGCGCGGTCAGCAGTATCACAGTCACTAACGTCTGCCGAGGGGCCTGGGGGTCCATGCAGCTGATTTCACTGGTTTGCCTATAACTGGTTTTGTCCCTTAGCTGTGGAACCTGAGCAGATTCTCCAGGTATGACAGGAATGTTTTAAAGGTTGGTTTCTCTTTATGAGGTCATTATCTCTCATTACTTGTTCATACATGGTTTGCAGGCCAGCCAAGCAAACCTGGCTGCTGCTCTGGCGCGCTCTCTCTCTGTCTCTCTGTCTGTCTGTCTGTCTGTCTCCCCCCCCCCCCCGCCGCCTTGTCCTTTGGCATAAATGGTATTTCCACATCAAATGCATTTCTCTCTCTCTCTCTCTCTCTCTCTGTCTCTCTGTCTCTCTGTCTCTGTCTCTCTCCTCTCTCCTCTCTCCTCTCTCCTCTCTCCTCTCTCCTCTCTCCTCCTGGGTTTACAGCATCCTGGCCACCAGAGTACCCTTGATGTCCTGGTTCTCTATTCTTAACAAGTCTGCCAGATTCAGGAGACAAATGTCTACGTTGTATCCATCAGCACTTGCATTTACTTATTTTTAATTTACTTAGTACTGGGAATTGAACCCAGGGGCATTCTACCTCTGCACTACACCCCCAGGTCCCTCCCCTTTGAACCTGCAATCCTCCTGTCTCAGCCTCCACAGTACCGGGATTACAGACGTGCACCACCACGCCCAGCTAGCCCTTGCGTGTGTGTCGTCTGGGTCCCCAGGCACGTGAGCTGTGAGGAGGTGACCTGGCCCCGGTGACAGAGGCTGGGTGGCCTGACCCCTGGCGACCAGGGCACGGCGTCCTGGGCAGATCCCTGGAAGGTGGGCTGTGCCTGCAAGTAGCAGCCTTAGGGCTGGGGCCGCAGTGCCCAGGCCTCCCTCTTCAGACCAACCCCCAAGAGGACACCAGGTCCCTTGCAAGAGTCGGACGCCTCCCCCATCTTCTCACTGTGTCTGCCCGAATGTTGCTGCCCCTGGAAGCCCTGTCCACGGCCTGGCTCGTGGGAGGCAGGGCAGCCAGCGCCTCACCGAGGCCTGGGTGTGGATCTGACACACTCTTTGGGTGCACGCGTGGGTGTCTTGCTTCAGCTCCCAACGCCTCGGTTCCTCACCTGGCGCTAATAGTGGGGTCCGGCTCAGAGGGTCTTGGGAGAGTGCCGGCCATCACGGCCGAGCCGTGGGCTGGGGTGCAGCTCAGTGGTGGAGAACTCGCCCATCAGGTGCAAGGCCCTGAGGTCCGTCCCCAGAATGAGACAGAGAGGGAGAGAGCACCAGACCCGCTGCACAGCAAGAGTTCAGCAGAAATTAGCTATTCTCATTAGTCTCACTAGGACTACTATTATTATTAGGAAGTCTCTTTTTTTTTCTTTTTGGCAGTACTAGGATTAAACTCAGAGGAGCATTCTACCGCTGAGCTATGTCCAAGCCCTATTTTTTTTTTTTTTTTGTGGTACTGGGGATTGAACTCAGGGGCATTCTACCTCCGAGCTATACCCCCAGTCCTATTTTGTATTCTTTATTTTGAAACCGAGTCTCACTAAGTTGCGGAGTGCCTCACTAGGTAGCTGAGGCTGGCCGCGAACCGGGATCCTCCGGTCTCAGCCTCCCGAATGCTGGGATTACAAGCGTGCGCCACCACGCCCGGCTGTCCAAGCCCTATTTTTTATTTTGTTTTTTTGTTTGTTTTTTGCGGTACTAGGGATTGAACTCAGGGGCATTCTACCTCCGAGCTACACCCCCAGCCCTATTTTTTTATTCTTTATTTCGAAACAGGGTCTCACTAAGTTGCAGAGTGCCTCACTAGGTAGCTGAGGCTGGCCTCGAACCCAGACCCTCCGGTCTCAGCCTCCCAAATGCTGGGATTACAAGCGTGCGCCACCACTCCTGGCTCTATTTTTTTTTTTTTTGAAACTGGGTCTCACTAAGTTCTTGAGGGTCTCATTAAGTTGCTGAGGCTATTCTCCAACCTGCGATCCTCCTGCCTCAGCCTCCCAAGCACTGGGATTACACGTGTGCATTGCCGTGCCCAGCGAGCGGGCACCTCTTCTTAACCACTTCCCAGTGGGGCTTTCGCCACGTGAGGCTGGAGGCTGAGGCAGGCCAGGGAGGTGAGCTCCTGTGAGAGCCTGCAGCACGCTGAGAGGCCGAGAAGCCTCCGTGCCTCCAGCCAGTCCTTGCTCTGGCAGGAAAGGTAAGTCAGGAGCATTTAGTGTCGGAAAGACTTAACGTTGAAATAGCTTCTAAATATCTCTACTGACTCTGCATCACTGTTTATCTAGACATAAAATACACAAATTCAATTATATCTTGTTCTGCAAGAAAAAACAAAAAAGAAAAAGAGCCAATCATTCTCCATCTTTCTTCCTTCTATGTCTTTTTATTTTATTTTTCAATTTGTGGCACCAGGGATTGAACCCAGGAGCATTCTACCTCTGAGCTATACCCCCATTCCTATTTTATTCTGGAAAAGAATTTCAGTCAGTTGCTAAGGGTCTTGCTACGTTGCTGAGGCTGGCCTCAAACCTGCGATCCTCTTGTCTCAGCCTCCCAAATACCAGGATTACAGGCATACGCCACCATGCCCAGCTTGTCTTCCATTCTTAATGGACAGTGGTCTTTTAAACTGATGGTACAAGGGAGGGAAAGGGGAGGTATGGGGAAGAAACACAGCAAAAAATATCATGTGTGCATATGAATGTATCTCTACAAATCTCACTATCAGGTACAATTATAAAGCACCAAAGAAAACTTAAAAATAAAATGATGGTATCCAGGGGAGGGTGACTCGGTCAGAGGGGGCTGGCCTGCCGGGCCCAGCGCAGCCCAATGTTATTACAGGAAATGAATGCATTGTATTGAAGGCGCTTGGTGGCCTCGCTACCCCCAGGCCTGGGCTTGTGTGGGACTGTTTGTACTCCAGCACACACAGCAGTCTTTGTATCCCCTGCAACATCCTGCATGCAGCTGTGAACAGTTGCGCCCGAGCCAGTTTATCAGCCGCGGAATTCACTCAGAAATGGGTGGCCAACAGCCTGCCGAGCCGGGCCCTGCGTTCCTTGGGGAGTATCCTGCTCTCTCCAACAATCCTCCTCCTCCCACTTGGCTAAGAAAAACAAGCAAGCAGGGGCCCCTCTGACGACGCACCTCTGGGCTACTCCGAGGCAAGGCTTTGGGGATAGCAAGATCCGATCTCCACAAGGAATCACCATTCACAGCTTTCGGACCCGGAGCAGAGGGGTGCACACGCCCAGCACTGCCAGACGTGGCATTGCCCTAAGGCGGCAGGGTCTGAAATGCAAAGCACTCTGGGTGCCACCAGCTCTGGCGCCAGCATCGAGGGGTGGCCAGCCTGGCCGTTTAACACCGCGATAGCCCATTGGCCTCATCGGCAGCTGACTCCAGAAATGATCCTTTTCAGGTTCCGCCTGACGCGCTTAGCAGAGGACACACATTCAAATCATCAGCACAGGAAATACTGGCTCCCCCGCCACAAATGGGTGCCAAGGGAGACGGCGAGCTCAGAAGCACCTATCTCAGGGCTCAGCAACTGCAGCTACCACATCTGGGTGTTAGTGACCCTCGAGAAAGAAAGTCCTTGGGGTGGCAAGAGCTGTCCAGGAAGCCTTAATCACCCTCTCTTCAGCATAGCACCTACATTTCTGGTTGGTGGGCGATGGTGTTGCAAGACTTGATTGTGTAAAGCAAACCAACCATTTGGAGCCTTTCCTAGAACTCCAGGGTTGATTGACAGAAAAGCATTTTGCATGAGAAGCTGTAAACTATGCATTTGCCTTCAAACATATAGATGACAGGGTGTGGAGGTACACGCCAGTAATCCCAATACTTGGGAGGCTGAGACAGGAGAATCGCAGGTTCAAGACCAGCCTCAGCAACTTGGCGAGACTCTCAGCAACCTAGTGAGATCCTGTTTGGAAACAAAAATAAAGGAATAAAATAAAAAGGGCAGGGAATCAGAAATAGAATGCCCCTGGGTTCAAACTCCAGTAACCCAAATAAATAGATAAATAAATAAAATATGTGTGTATCTATCTATTTATATGTACACATCAAGCAGTATGTATATACTTACCAGGATAAACTCTAACAAACACAATTTATTTATTTTCTAATAAATTCATAGTAGGTATAGTGTGTGTGTGTGTGTGTGCGTGTGTCTGTGTGTGTGTGTGTGTGTTACTGGGGCTTGAACGCAGGGGCATTCTACCTCCGAGTTACACTCGCAGCCCTTTTTTATTTTTTATTTGGAAACAGGGTCTCGCTAGGTTGCTGAGAGTCTCGCTGCATTGCTGAGGCTGCCCCGGAACCCGCAATCCTCCTATCTCAGCCTCCCCAGTACTGGGATTACAGTTCTTGGGTGTGTTCCACCACAACTGGCTCATAAGAGGTATAATTTAGAACATTACTTAGACGGTGTACAAATATGTAGACATAAGTGTTCCTGACTGCTGAAATTTCCAGTTTTCGCTGTTAAACGAGACTTTAGTGTTTGTTCCCAGGGAAAGGAAGGGGTGAACTTCATTCATTCCCAAGTTTTCCTTCTTTTTTTTTTTTTTTTTTGGTACTGAGGATTGAACCCAGAGGCATTCTACCTTTGAGTTTACACTTCCAGCCTAATTTTATTTCTTATTTGGAAACAGGGTCTCACTAGGTTGATGAGAGTCTCACTACTTGCTGAAGCTGTCCTCGAACCTGTGATCCTCCTATCTCAGGCTCCCAAGGACTGGGATTATAAGCATGTGCCACCACGCCTGGCCCAGCCCTATTTTTTATCCTTTATTTTGAAACAGGGTCTCACTAGGTTGTGAAGGGCCTCACTAAGTAGCTGAGGCTGGCCACGAACCTGGATCCTCCTGTCTCAGCCTCCCAAGTACTGGGATTACAAGCATGTGCCACCACACCAGGCTTTCCAAATTCTTGAGTCAGAAGCTTCCTGGGACTCAAGCTCCACTTCTGCAAAGCAGCTTCAGCCATAGAAGCCTTTGCTCAGTTTTCCCTGCTGCTGGCTCCAGTTGCTCGAGCAAAGGAATGTTATCTTTGACCACAGAGCCAAAGACCCCGATTCTCTGCTGCTCTTTTGCTAAAAAAAGAGGTCCCTTTCTTCTCTTCAGCGGTGGCATGCTCTTTCCCCTGTAAGCAACAAGGAAGACTATAAAGATGCTATTACAAAGTGTGCCCCTGGCAGCCACTTCTTCCCGGGACAGTTATCCTTTTCCCAGTTAGGGAAGGGTTCTCTTGATAACCAGGATTCCAATTTTACTCGCAACTCTTCCCACCAACCAATCTTTGAAGCTTGGAGTGACAATAAGAAGAACTCCACATAGAAGGCTAATTATGGGCCCTCCCACCCAAACCCTTGCCAAGTAATCTTGGGTTTTGCTGCGTTCTTTTCTTTTTTTAAAACCTTAAAAAAAAAAAAAAAACAGCAGGGCGTGGTGACACACACTTATAATCCCAGCATTTAGGAGGCTGAGACTGGAGGATATGGGTTCACGGCCAGCCTCAGCTGTTTAGTGAGGTCCTCCACAACTTAGTAAGACCCTGTTTCCAAATAAAGAATAAAAAATAGGGCTGGGGCTGTAACTCAGAGGTAGAATGCCCCTGAGTTCAATCCCCAGTACCGGAAAAAAAAAAAAAAAAAAAAAACAGAGCAGAAGAAGGAGAAGGAAGAAGAGACAGAGAGTGAGAACAGATAAGGCTGTAAAATAGACGTGCTGATGTGGGTCCCTGCAGGACGTGTCCTTGGTGGTGTAACTGATAACCCGCATGCACTCTTTGTGTGTTCACAAGTGTCTAGATAGTGGCCGCTTGAGCAGTGTACTAAGAAAGGGAGGATGAACTAACTGAGCTTACCTTTCCAGCATTATTATTGTCTTTCCGGGTCTTCAGCGAAAAAACGAACTTAAGTGAATTTCGTAGAATAAAATATTTATATGAACAAACAACATGTGAAACAAATTCATAAAAAGTAGTTCTAAACATATTTGCAAGCCAAGCATGGTGGCCCATTCCTGTAGTCCCTGTACCTGAGAGACTAAGACAGGAGATCGCAGGTTCGAGGACAGCCTCAGCAGTTTAGCAAGACCTTGTTTCAAAATAAAAACTAAAAAGTTCTGGGGGAGTAGCTCAGAGGTAGAATGCCCCCAGGTTCAATCCCCAGTATGTGTGTGTGTGTGTGTGTGTGTGTGTGTGTGTGTGTGTGTGTGTGGTGTGTTTGCAGACAAGGGTGGTGGCACACACCTATAATCCCAATACTTGGGAGGATGAGACAGAACGCTCACAGGATCACTTAGTAAGACCCTCGGCAACTTAGATTCTGTTTCAAAATAAAAATTTAAAAAGGGGTACTGGATATAGCTCAGTGGTAAGGTGCTTACCTTGCATGCATGAGGCCCTGGGTTTGATCCCCCAAACCTAGTAAGTAAATAAATACACATACATACATACATACATACATACATATGCTCAGGGTATAGCATGGAAGTAGAATGCCCCTGGGTTTGATCCCCAGTACCGAAAATAAATTTTTAACAAACATCTTTGCAAAACACTCTAAATTGGAGCTTCTCAAACATTTTGTTCACAGCTCTGTCTTACCCACTTCTAAAATAATACATGGGGCGGGGGGGGGGGCACTGGGGATTGATCCCAGGAGTATTCTACTTTTGAACTACACTCCCAGCCCTATTTTATTTTTAATTTTGAAACAAGGTCTAAGTTTCTGCACACTGACCTCAAACCTGCAATCCACCTGTCTAAACCTGCAAAAGATAATTTTGAAAAACTGCCCGTTTTAAAGATTAGATAAAAATTTTCAGCATAAGTTTAAATAGTTGCCAAGGATGTAATTTCCAACTGACTATAAATGTTAATATTTGAAACTAAAACTGGGTGTCATGTGTGTGTGTGTGTGTGTGTGTGTGTGTGTGTGTGTGTGTGTGTGTGGTGCTGGGGATTGAACCCAGAGATATTCTACCTCTGAGCTACACCCCCAGGCCTATTTTATTTTTATTTTGAAATAGGGTCTTGCTAGGTTGATGAGAGTCTCACTAATTTGCTGAGGTTGTCCTAGAGCCTGGCGATCCTCCTGTCTCAGCCTCCCAAGTACTGGGGTTACAGGTGTGTGCCACCACTCCCTCCTGCATATCACTTTTACGTGTATCTGATAGAATCTAAATATCTGGATGATTTCATACCTATTTTCATCCACTAAAATATATAGGAAAGCTGTTGTTTACCACTTGGAAATGATACAGACTTTCTTCTTCTTCTTGAATTTATATCTTCCACTTCTCCACATAATTTTACCCTAATTAAGTTTACTTTTGTCCTTGAAAGTCCTTTATTAATCATACATTCATACTTCCTTGCAACAAAATAAGTTTACAAACCATGTTGATGGCTGCAAGTCAGAAGGAGGGTTGCAGGAGGTTGATGGGCTAGGGACCACAGCCCTCCTGGGAACTGACTCCAAGGTCCGGTTCAACATTGCGTTCAGTGGGTTGGGAGTAAACAGTGTGGGGTCTGGAACAAAGAGATTTGCAGTGAACAACTGTCAGCGGCTCAGTGGGGAGGAGGAAGAGACAGTGAAAATGGCAGCGCTGTTGGCATGCAGAACTCTCCCTAGGCCTTGGGAGCCCAAGGGTAAGTGTATTTCCTAAAGGTAACACAAGAGTTTATTCCTACTTCTGTTAGACTCCTTCCTTCCTCCCTCCCTCCCTCCCTCTCCTCTTCCTCCTCCTCCTCCTCCTCCTCCTCCTCCTCCTCTTCTTCTTCTTCTTCTTCTTCTTCTTCTTCCTTCTCTCTCTCTCTCCCCCTTCCCAAGTAACTGAGGCTGCCTTTGAACCTGCAATCCTTACATCTCAGCCTCCCAAGTACGGAGATTGCAGGTGTGCAGCATCACAACCAGTCAGACCATGTCTGCACAGTCACAGACAGGAGACTGCAGCACCGGGAAACAGCACTCACCAGTGTCAGAGTCTGCAGCCCCCAGACCAGACCCGCGAGCATCCATGGGCCCAGGAGCCTTGGCCATCGCAGCGTAGCGTGGGCACGCACAGCGGCCCTGCAGCACTGGCTTCTGCGGCAGCCGGCAACCCCAGCAGCCCAGGAGAGCGACCTTGACCTCGAGTCAGCACCACTGCTCCGATGAGGGGCTTTGCTGCAACTCCCGAGGTGGCATTGCTCATGGGAACCAGAGTGGACGAGGAAACAAATGGCCAACCCTGGGAAGGCTCGTGTGCAAACACATGTGAAACACCGACTGGGCACCTCTCAAACGAAGCGGGCATGGGCGTTCAAAAGTCCCGGAGACACTGCACCAGAAGAGGGAAGCCAGAACCCAGTCTCGAATTGCTTTTCCACGCAGATCTGACCTCATTTATCTGTAAGACATAAACTAGAAATTTTCCAGTATGGGAGAACGCCCAATCAAATTAAAGAGCAAGAGCATTACTGTGGGTCAAATCAGGACAAGGGTGGTAGTAAAGGAAAGCAGAAGTTAGCATGGCAAAACCTGTCTTCCAATTCTTCTACAGGAGAGGGGAAGGGAGGCATTGACTGATAATCAGCCTGTAGTTCCAATAATCATGACCTCCCTTGAAGAACACTAAAGTAGCTAATAGTTTTTTGTGTGTATGTGGTACTGGAGATTAAATTCAGGGCCATTTTATCTCCAACCTACACCCCCTGCCCATTTTATGTTTTGTTTTTTGAAACATGGTCTCACTAGTTTGTTGAGAGTCTTGCTATGTGCTGAGGCTGGGTCTTGAACCTTTGATCTTCCTGTCTCAGCCTCTCAAGTACTGGAATTATATGTGAACCACCATGACGCACCAACTAATTTTTTTTTTTTTTTTTTTTTTTTTTTTTTTTTTTTTTTTTTTTTTTTTTTTTTTTTTTTTTTTTTTTTTTTTTTTTTTTTTTTTGCATGTGTGTGGTACTGGGGATCGAACCCAGGGGCATTCTGCCTCTGAGCTACACCCGACCCTGTTTTATTTTTTTATTTTGAAACAGGATCTCACTAAGTTATTGCACATTAGCCTTGAACCTGCGATCCTCCTGTCTCAGCCTCCCAAGTTCTAGGATCACAGGTGTGTGCTACCATGCCCAGCTCTAAGTTGATGCCTGAAACAAGAGTCTCCCCTCCTTTCTGAGCAAAATTCATGGGGGGAAACAGGCAGGAGGGGACCCTGCTCTATAGACAACTCCATGCTATAAACTTGAGGCCCTACTTTAATGTTGCCAAAATTAAAAATCAGTAGGCAGTTGAGCCTGGCATGGAACATGCTCTGAAAATAACTTGCTGATCCACTAAAATGTTCCCTTTGGGTTTTTTTTCCCAAGAAGATGAGAGAAAAATAACCCTGGACTAAAATAACATTGAGCTAGGAAAACATTCTGGCTCCTGAAGATGAGCTGGCAGGTACACCCATCCCCAGCAGCCCTCAGGCCCCATCTCAGCCTGGCAGGTAGCCCCCCAAACCCAGTACGCTCCGGAAGAGGGGAGGAGCGCTGCAGAACCCCAGCTTCTGTCACGCAGGTGGGCGAACCGGCCATCGAAGCTCAGTCTGCCCTCTCGACGTCGGTCCACACTCCACTACTTGGTTTTGTTTTGTAATACTTGCCTAGTTTTTTTATTTCTTTCACAAAATTATAAGTTCTTTTTTTCTTCCTTTATGCCCTCTGTGCTACCCAGGATACTGGTCAGGGCCTAATAAATACTGTTAAATTGATTAGATACACTTGATCTGATTGCTGAACTAAATAAGCCATTATCGGAGATCATTTAGGATCGCCCTGAAAAACAGAAGCTCTGCAGCCCTGAAGCAGGGTCTCAGCGGGGCCTTCTGGTATTCCTGCACCAGATCACATCTTGCCGTGGGGAGCTGGGAGGTGTACTTGTGGGCTGGCAGTTATGTTTAGTGAGAAAAAGAGCAAACAACAAGAGTCTAGAGATGCTGGGATACGCCGAGCAACAAGTACATCTGCAACCCGCTCATTCACTCTTCCCTACCAGACAGAGGTTTTCAGGTTGAAGAAGAAAGCAAAATTCCTCAAGCTGAGAGAAATGAAATCAGGGATCCAACTGGGACAAGCAGCCAACAGACTTCGGGCCGGGCTCTTTGCAGCGCACCACAGGTCCTCCCCTGGGAGAGGAGTCAAGGTCGGGGCAAGGTTAGTGCTCCCCACCCTTCCCTCGGGGTGTCCCCAGCAAAGCCTCAATGGCGCCCATGAGCCAGAGCGAAGCTTCCAACTGAAGCTAAAGCCGGGCATGTCCTCCCAAGCATATGCACCATATATGGAAACGGAACCAGATAAACACCAGGACTTCCTGCAGGGAAGGAAGGAGGAAACGCACCCATGTCTGTCGTGTGTGTGTGTGTGTGTGTGTGTGTGTGTGTGTGTGTGTGTGTGCGCACGCCTGCACGCTCGTGCACACTCTCTCGTGCATCTTGCTTTATCAGACGAACTTGAACTTTCACCTTGGAAATACTGACAACTAATATGGAAAAGGGACATGGCAGGTCTTCAAAAAGGAGTCTCTTAGACGTCATTTGAGGTTTGTTTGCTCAGGAATTAGCTCCACATTGCGTGAGTGTTTGGGCGCTCACGTGAGCGAGGCACTGGGGATGGAACTCAGGGATGTTCTCCCTTGAGCCACACTCCCAGCCCTTTTTATTCCTTTTTGATTCAAAACAAGGTCTTGCTAAGTTGGTACACCCTGGCCTCAAACCTGGGATCCTCCTGTCTCAGCCTCCCTAGTACTGGAATTACAGCTGTCTGTCAACACATCCAGCATTAATTGCTAGCAACCAAGGAGGATGTCACGGTTTGGATATGAAGGTCCCCCAAGACGCGTGTGTTGAGGGCTCGGTCCCCAGCGCAGCAGTGCTCGGAGGTGGCTGTGGGGACCTCATCAGTAGGTGACTCACTCCCTGTAGAATGCCCCTGGCTCACTGGGAACCGTGGGTGCAGGTGGGACTGGTTGAAGGAAGTAGGTTACTGGGGGTTGCCCTTGGGTGTATCTTGCCGCTGGCTCCTTCCTCTCTGCTTCTTGGCCGCCATGAGCTCAACAGCTCTCCTCCTTCTCCCTGGCTCCCTTCTGCCATGATGTTTCTGCCTTAGAGCCGGCTCACCATGGACTGGGACCTGAAACCCTGAGCCAAAATAAACCTTCCTCCTCTGAGTTGTTTTTCTAGGGTATTTGTCACAGTGACAGAAAGCTGACCAACACAGAGAGGGTGGAGAAGTCGCACCAGGTAGGACTGCAGGCGAGAAGGCAAGGCGGGAGTTAGTGTTGCCATTTATAGCTTTTGCTGCTAGGAGGCGAGGAGTCATGTTTACTAAAGAAAAGAGAAGCTAAGCTGGGCATGGTGGCCCATGCCTGTGATCCCAGTACTCGGGAGACTGAGACAAGAAGATCACAGATTCAAGGACAGCTTCAGCAACTTACCAAGACTCTCAGCAACCTAATGAGACCAGAGACCCTTTTTCAAAACATTAAATTTAAAAAAGGGATTGGGGGTGGAGTTTGGAGGTAGAATGCCCCTGGGTTCCATCCCCAGTACTGCAAAAAATAAAAATAAGAAGAAGGAGGAGGAGGAGGAGGGGGAGGAGGAGGACGACGACGACGAGGAAGAGGAGGAGGAAAAGGAAGAGGAAGAGAGAATATCCCTACTCTTTGTCCTATTCTGAAACTCATTCCCTATAACTTCCCAGACAGCAAACTATGGCCATTTCAGGTTTCAAAGACTCACCCTGAAAACAGTTTAGACTTTTAGTTAAATATGGTAGGTTTAACACAAGCTGAAACTGGGTGTGATGGCGTACTCTTGCAATCCCAGTACTTGGAAGGCTAAGACAGGTAGATCACCAAGTTTGAGGACACCTTCAGCAAATAGCAAGATTCTCATCAACCTAGCAAGACCCTGTTTCCAAATAAAAATAAAATAGGGCTGGAGGTGTAGCTCAGAGGTAGAATGTCCCTGGGTTCAATACCTAGTACCACACCAAAACAATTAAAATTAAAAAATAAAGAATATAATAGAGGGCTGGGGGTGTAGCTGGGAGGTAGAATGCCCCTAGGTTCAATGGTTCAATCCCCAGTACCACAATGTATGTATGTATGCATGCATGTATATATATATAATGTGCTTTCTGTTTACTTTGCCTTTTACGTTTATAAAATTATAGCAGTTAGAATTGGAAGAGACAGGAGATTGGATTAAGGTGATTAACTGAGCACAGATGCCTAAAAACGACAGAAAAGAGATTGCATGTTTAAAATAATAAACCCATAATATAACTGGATAACAGGAAGGGGTGTTCTTGGTGGATCGGAAAGAAGGAGTAATTCCTAAATAAGAAAAGACAGGCAAGATTGGATCAGTGGAGGAAGCTGTTTTTCAAAAAGCAAAAGGCTGTTGTAGAAGGAAAAAGTCGGTCTGGAATGCTGTGAGCTTCTAACCCCAAGTTGAAGGTGGCGATTAGCGGGGGCAACTGGGGACCCGAGACAAGCCAGGGGTGACTGGTGTTAAAAGTGCGTCAGGAGAGTCAAACGCGACGAGTGTGACACTCTCCAAAGAGAAGTGTCTGCTCTCAGGGAGGAGCAATGAATGTCAGCCTTGGAAGCTGGGCCTGGTGACACACACCTGTAACCCCAGTACCTGGGAAGCTGAGACAGGAGGATGGCAGGTTTGAGGCCAGCCTCAGCAACTTAATGAAACTTAGTGAGACTCTGTTTCAAAATGAAAAATAAGATAGGGCTAGGGGGTGTGGCTCAGAGGTAGAACATTCCTGGATTCAATCCCAGTAAAATACACACACACACACACACACACACACACACACACACACACACACACACCACACACACATACCCCAGAAGTGCTTTTTTTTCTGAGGACACAGGGTTAGGATCCTCAGAGAGATAAGCAAGCAAGGATATTGCATTCTTGAAACTTCAGAGCCTTTTCTTTTTAGGAAACCTATGGAGGCTTAGAAATTTAAAAAAAAAAAAAAAAAAAAAAAACCATAATGGTCAAAACAAGAATCTCGGGGATCTAGTCTGCATTTCCCTTTCTGCTGCATTCCGGACAGTCTCTGTGTTGACAAGGAACCCACTATCTTACCAAACAGTCTACTCCATTGTTGGCGATCTGGAATTAAAAGTTTAACAGTTCTCTTTTATTTATTTATTTATTTGTTTGTTTGTTTATTTATTTATTTATTTATTTATTTTTGCGGTACTAGGGATTGAACTCAGGGGCATTCTACCTCCGAGCTATACCCCCAGCTCTATTTTTTTTTATTCTTTATTTTGAAACAGGGTCTCACTAAGTTGCGGAGTGCCTCACTAGGTAGCTGAGGCTGGCCGCGAATCCGGATCCTCTGGTCTCAGCCTCCCGAATGCTGGGATTACAAGCGTGCACCACCACGCCCGGCTAACAGTTCTCTTTTATATCGACTCTTTGCTTCCTTGCTGTTAAACCCATTGGTCCTGCAGCACCACTAAGCCTGCTTCCTCTTCTACAAGAAAGCCTTTTAAATACTTGCAGATGCTTATTTGCTTTGTTTTGGTTTTTATTTTTTTATTTGGAGTACTGGTGATTAGGCCCAGAGGCATTTTACTTCCGAGCTAAACTCCCAGCCCTATTTATTTATCATTAATTATGTTTTATTTGTTTATTTTTAATTTTGAAACAGGGTCTCACTAAATTGCTGAGGCTGGTCTCAAACCTCCTGCCTCAGCTTCCCAAGTCCTGGGATTACAGGTGCACATCACTGCCCCTGGCTTTACAAACACTTCTAATGCCTCTGCCCTCAGTCGTCTTGTCTCCGAGCTGCCTTGTCAACTAGCTTCCCACCTGACAGCTTCCAGAGTCTGTATTCTCCTGGTAAACTTTTCCCGAGCTCTTTCTAGGTCATCTCCGACATCCAGGATGGGGACCGCTTACAGCAGGCCTGGGATTGCACGCGTTTCAGATGGCTTGCCTAATTCTTCCCCAATGACATTATGACTTCTGCTGGTTACTCAGCTACTATTAATAGCATCTAAGTTAACATGAGTACAGTGCTTTCCTTGAAAACTCCAGGAAATGAGTGAGCAGGTCTGTTTCTGCAATGTTTAATATTAGGTCCATCTACTTAGTAAATATTTATTAACCACAAGCTACGCTCCTGAGACTATAGTAGGTGCTCTTGGGGCTTCCCAGTTGCATGAGGCAGGGGCTGCTGCCCTGAGGAAGTTTATAGTTTAGTAGGAAACTTAGGATTCATGTGTAAATAATCTGCAATGTAGAAAGTGGTGCCGATGGCGGACTAGAACAGATGTAGAGCTATGAGGTCAGCAGGCAATACATAATCTAAAAACAGAAATGCTTCCTGATAAACAATATTGCAGAAGGATGGGGCTAGAATTCCTGCTGCCCAGATTCCTTGCCTGCCCTTGAACCCTTGTTCACTCAATTTTCTCTTCTCAGTTCCTCCTCAGTTTTAGGGCTGTGTAGGTCTGTTTGTTCTTACTGCTCTCTCTTGCCGTGAAGATATGCTGAGAGGCTTGGCTTTGAGAATAAGCCCATCTTCGTTGGGCATGGTGGGGCACACCTGCAATGCCAGTACCTGGGAGGGTGACACAGGAGGATTGCCAACCATAGCAACTTAGTGAGACCTTGTTTCAAAAGTAAAAAGTGAGAGCCGGGCATGGTGGTACATGCCTATAACCCCAGTACTTGGGAAGCTGAGGCGGGAGGATCGAGGGTTCGAGGACAGTCTCAGCAAGTAGTGAGATTCTCATCAACCTAGAGAGACCCTGTTTCAAAATAAAACTTTTAGTGCCCGGCGTGATGGTACATGCTTGTAATCCCAGTCCTTGGGAGGCTGAGACAGGAGGATCATAGGTTCATGGCCAGCCTCAGCTACTTAGTGAGGCCCTCTGCAACTTAGTGAGACCCTGTTTCAAAATAAAGAATATAAAATAGGGCTGGGTATAGTTCAGAGGTAGAATGCCCCTGAGTTCAATCTCTAGTACTGCAAAAAAATAAAAATAAAAATAAAAAATAAAAATGTTAAGAAACAGAGCTGGAGCCGGGCGTGGTGGCGCACGCTTGTAATCCCAGCATTCGGGAGGCTGAGACCGGAGGATCCGGGTTCGCAGCCAGCCTCAGCTACCTAGTGAGGCACTCTGCAACTTAGTGAGACTCGGTTTCAAAATAAAGAATAAAAAAATAGGGCTGGGGGTGTAGCTCGGAGGTAGAATGCCCCTGAGTTCAATCCCCAGTACCGCAAAAAAAAAAAAAAA
>PVLC010004890.1:52806-80960 GCA_004027655.1 Graphiurus murinus | reverse complement strand
GGGGGAGGAGGGGGAGGAGGGGGAGGAGGAGAAGGGGGAGGAGGAGGAGGACCACCTGAAGGGAAGTACCTCAAGTGCTGTGTGCACGAATGCTCCTATCATTCTATGCCTAGTTGTGGTGAATAACTACAATGTAGCAATAAAAGCATATTAAAATAATTTTTAGAGTTTTTAAAAAGAAGAAGAAAACAGACGTTCTGCTTGGATTTTGATTGGAATTGTGTTGATTCTAGCGACATATTTAGGGAGATACAAATTGGGAACAATCCCACAACATTGAATTTTCCAATTCATGATCATACTTATCTTATACTTCCACCTACTGTGTTCAATTATCTTTCCTAAGAATCTGGATTATATTCTGACTTAGAACTGGGTCTAAAGGATAGCTAAGTGATCACAGAATCCAAAGATTTCATTTTGCATATTAACAAATCATGTATTTTTATGTGGGTACCCAATCTTATTTTTGTACCCAACCAGTCAATGAAAATTCTTTTATTATCAACCCAGCATCCTCTTCCTTTCTTTCTTGTTCATCGGAAGTTAATTTGAGTTAAATGATGAAAGTGCTGAAAAGAAAGAGATACAGAAAAGGGGAGGGGGGCTGCTGAGCGCCTTTGAGGCAGAGAAAGATTCTTCCCCACAGGATACGCACAAAGTTCCAAAATGATGCTAAAGCATAGTAGGAAAGTGAGCAAAAGAGGAAGCAGGACCTTTGTGGTCCAAGCACGATGCTCTGTGGTTCCTATAGGTGGCGCTGCTACAAGGAGGGACCATTTGGATTTCTGGCTGTGTAAGGACCCCAGACCAGAAGAGATCCAGCGTTCCTTGGCTGAAAAGCAGATCACAGCGGAGTCGGATCTGAGCCCCCAGCTGGCCTCATTCTGAGCAAATGTCCATGGTCAACAGAAGGTCGCAGATAAATGGTGCCGAGGCAGGAAGTTCTGCTTATCCAGCGCCGACCCAACACATGCCGCGGGATCCTACAGCTCCTGGGCAGAAGTATTTTCAAGACAAGTTTCTCTACAGTTGGGGTTGGTAAGCATAAGTATTACTGTCTTTGTTATTGAAACGATTCCATATCCAATGGAAGCGGAATGTCTCCATCAACAGCCATTTCTCCCAAGTCCTTTGCCCCCTGTACAGAACTTCTAGCTGCTCCAGCTGCACCGAATGAGGCTCCTGCAACCCAAGGGCTTCTAACCCCAGCAACCACGTGTTAGACTAGGCACAGTGGCCCTGCCCCCAACCCCAGGCATGTGCTCTTTATCCATTGGACTTGATGTCCGGTGCCATATCCATTGTGAAATATTTCAAATACCAACACTTTCTGCACAATTGCTTTACAAAGACATTTCGTTTCACAATGCCCAGTTCCTGATATTTCTAGCCCAGGGACTTCTTCATATTTTCATAGCTACTACTTCTTACTTAGAATATGAATGAGCTTCTCATAGTTATAAAATACGTTAAAAAACACTGGCATTTATTAAGTTGCTACTATATTCTGACTCCTTATGAGTGTGATTTCATTTAATTCCCAAGTAAACTTCTGGTGTAGGCATTTAGGTCCTCATTTTACAAATGAGGCTCAGAGTGGTTGAACAACTTCCTCCCCGTCAACCTCTGGGCTCTTCTCCCTTCCAGTGGGTCTGCCCTGCCCTGCCATCTTTCCTGTTCTGTGTAATCAAGACTATTAAAAATAAATTATGAGCTGGGCATGGTGGCACACACTTATAATCCCAGTATGTGGAAGGCCGAGACAGGAGGATTGCAGAGGCCCTCTGCATTAATAAGACCATGTTTCAAAATAAAAATAAAATAAAATAGGGATGAAGGTGTAGCTCACAGGTAGACTGCCCCTGGGTTCAAGCCCAAGTACCACAAAAAATATAATTCATGAATTAATGAATTCCAATCTGAGATTTATTCTGTTTTTAAAATGTAATGAATAGACTTATTTGTGTTGGTGCAGTATAATTACACATAATCGTGTGACTTGTGGTTGCCTATTTTTATACTGGTCAATTTCCTTCCTTCCCTCCCTCTGGATTTATTCTCAAGTATTTTATTTATTTGAAAACATTAGCCATTTCCCATTTGCAGATGTTACCTTCTGTGTGCCCATCAATTCCTGATGAGAATATCCAGACCAGTCTAGCAGCCGCTGGACTACAACAGGGACTGCTCTCACATGCGAAGGATGCGAAGCCGCCTCCTTTAGGCTGCACGAATAAAACCATTTGCTCTTGCACCCCACCTCTTACTTGCATTTTTTAGTTTATATTCTCAGCCATCCCCTTTTTTCATGCTTTTACACACCCTCGTTGTAAAATAATATGTAGATTTAATAACGACAGACTTTGTCGGAGTCCCAGGACTGGCGTTAGCGGTTTCTAGGGGGCATTATTAGGGACAACTAATTGAAACCAAAGCACATTACCATTCCTTGCCTACAACAATAAACACTGGGTCTTCAAAGGCCCACCGAGTTTCCAGTGACTCCCAACAATAGCAGTTGTCATGTTCGAATGATGGTGCTTTTCAAACGCCAAGTGGAGTAAAGAAAAAGAGTGCGCTCTTGCTGATTAGACAGGGATATGACTTGCAGCCGCCTATGTTACTCGCTTGTCTGCAAATTTTCTGCCCTGATTAATTACAAAGAGTGCCAGAGTGTGTTGACGTTAGTTAAAAGCCTTTGCTCTTTCCATCCTGTCGTTATACCCGAATTAAGGATTTCTGTGTCAAGGTGGGGTCAGGAGAGTTCAGATCTGTTTTCCACTGATAAATCTTGCTGTCCCATAAGGATTAAAGGAACTCCAGGCTTTCATATGTAAAACGAATACACGATCGCCTGTGTGTATACGTCCCCATGATCAAAGAGCTCCTGGCCCAACGAGGAATGCCGCAAAGAGATAATAAGCAATTTGTTCACTACAAACATTACAATTATCTATCCCTCTACAAAAGTACCGAAAGTAAATTCTCTAATCAGAGTTAATTATAGCATCCGTGTTGCTTTGGGTTTAGCTGACTAGTTCTCTTAAAGGCACATGAACATGAAAATTACATGCTTTCTCTGAGCCAACTTCTCAGACTCTTTCAAAGTTAGTTGGGGTATCTGCCACTAATTAACTTCAACCCATTTGCTTCAATTTGATCAAATCCATTGAACAGAATTCACTGAGCTTTTCCTCTATATTTATGAGCTCTGGTACACTTTTATTTGGTGATGACTCACTCTTTACCAATCACCTTTTAGAGGGCTTTGTGCATGGGGCATCATAAAGAGGAAAGAAGCCAGGTGTGGTGGTGCACCTTGTACTTGGGAGGCAGAGACAGGAAGATCTCAGGTTCAAGTCTCAGTAACTTAGTGAGACCCTCAGAAACTTAGCAAGACCCTGTTTCAAAATAAAAAATGAGCCGGGTGTGGTGGCGCACACTTGTAATCCCAGTACTTGGGAGGCTGAGACTGGAGGATCTAGGTTCACTCAGCTACTTAGTGAGGTTCTCTACAACTTAGTGAGATACCGTTTCAAAATAAAGAATAAAAATAGGACTGGGGGTGGAGCTCAGAGGTAGAATGTCCCTGGGTTCAATCTCCAGTACCCCCCCCCCAAAAAAAAGAAAGAAAGAAAAGGGCTGGGGGTATAGCTCAAAGATAGCATGCCTCTGGAGTCAATCCCTAGTACAAAAAAAAAAAGGAGAAAAACCACAAAAACTCAGGATTTTTTAAAAAGCATTCCTTCCTGCACGAAAAAAAAATCTACAACAGACTTCACGTTTGAATAGTTTTTCTTTAAAATAGTAAAGGAGTTATCAAAACATTTAAAATATTAGTAGTGTATTAATCCACTAATACATAGGTAATGTGATTAATGTGTAAGCCCTGAAATTCAAAGCAAGGCTAAACATATTTTTAAAATCATTTTAAAATAAACATCCCTTTTTTCCAACATGCAACCACCAAACAAATGGTAGCTAGGATGAGCACTTCATTTTCACCACCCAACTGTAAGTCCTTCATCTCTGAGAGCATTGTAAATCATGCTTCCAGGGGAAATTCCTCTCCCGTGGCCTGCTGGGGGAATCCAAGAATAGCAGTAGGAAAAATGACTTACAACCCCCGAACGCTGACCTAAGACTTGCATGGATACTTCATTGCTAGAGAAGATCACTGGCAGAATGTGAGTCATTCAACAGCAAAGTTCAGAACAAACTTCTAGGGGTGGTGAAGAGGAGACAGGGGGAGAAAAAGGATTCCAGCATTTTCATTTTTTCCCCTAATCAAAGACACCTCTAGATGACCTGATTTGCATTCCTCAAAATACCGTCATTTGACACATTGGGGTATTCTAAGCTATAGCATAGAAAGAAATCAGGTGTTGCTTGTGTCACCGACCTGTGGTTCTTGGCAAAAGCATATATTTGTATATTAAGTGCCAAGTGTATAATATACAAAGTGCCTGAAAAAATATTAATCAACTCTGGGATGACCAGCCAAGGTTTTAGCATAGGCTGTCCAGATGCTAAATAAAACCCTTAACAAATGGGTAGATGAGAACGGATGTGTGCTTAACATGCCAACGGCAGTCCTTCTTTCAGAGTAACTGAAACTTGGGTCAGAAGAGCCATTGGTCATCTCTGACCAGAAATGGGATGACAGAAAATACTGTGAGTTATTTTTCTGCAACATGAAAATGCTAATATCTATTTCATAGAATAGCTGTATGAGTCAGACAAGACACACTAAAGTGTCTTGGATCATGGGCTAAGGAATGGGCATGGTGTATTAATGTTTCAGAATGAATGTGTTAGTTCATTTGGGTTGCTATAAGAAAATGCCATAAACTGGGTAGCTAATAAACAACAGAAAATTATTTCTTACAGTTTTGAAGGCTGTGAAGTCCAACATGAAGGCACTGGCAGATTTGGTATACAGTGAGGGCCCATTTCCTGATTCAAAGATGGCGCCTTCTTGTTTTCTCACATGGTGGGACAGTGAGGCACCTCCCTGAGGCCTCCTTAATAAGGACACAATCCCATTCATGAGGTCTTTACTCAATGACCTAATCACTTCCCAAAAGATCTCACCTTCTAACAATACCATTACCTTGGGGGTTGGGATTTTAACATGAATTTTGAGGAGACACAAACACACAGACTATAGCAGAATGCAAGTCAGAAAAGAGAGGGCTGTGCTTGTTCTGCGTAACCCCACAACACAGACACAGAGGTGACATGAGAGGATGTCAAGGAGGGAAATTTGGCTCACATAAGGGACTGTGTAGCATAATTAAGAAACTAGGCTTAGAAAACTAAGGCTGCATGATTTTGGGTAATTCCATTGATATGCGTGAGATTCAGTTTCTTGGTGGATAAAAGGGAGATAATATTAGTATCTTTATTGGTGTACGCAAAACAAAAAACTTACGCAAAACAAAATGCTTAGAATAGATCTGATGGGTTAAAAAAGAAGTCAATAAATATTGCTTGCCTTTTCATTATTACTACAATTGTTATTAGCAAGGATTAGCCAATACTACATCAGTCAAGGATGTGGGGGGGGGGGTAGTGAGCTCTCATCACTGACCATATTTAACAAGAGCCTGAACAAACTCCCACTTAAGAAAATCATGCTGGGTGTGGTGGCACATGCCTATAATCTTGTACTTGGGAGGCTGAGACAGGAGGAATGCAGGTCAGAGGCCAGCCTAAGCATTTTAGTGAGATTCTCAGCAACTTAGCAAAACAGCATAGACACAGAGCTGACACAGATCTGTCTCTGGGTTCAATCCTTAGTACCAAAAAAAAAAAAAAAAATAGAGAAAGCAAGCAAGAAGGAAAGAAAGAAATAAGAAAAGGAAAAGAAAAAAGAAAAGAAAAGAAAAGAAAACCAACTACAACTTGAGACTCCAAGCACCTCCTGATTCTCATGATGACTGGAAGCCAAATTCTTACCTGCTGAAACATGTAGGGCTTTCAGAAAGGTCCCACTCTAAGTTCTCAGCAAAGCCAAGTCATAAAATCACACTTATTTCTCTGGTCCATTTCTTGGCAAGAGCAGGCTTCTCAGCATCCATAAGCCTCAGCAACATCTTAGAGTAGTTCTCATGATGGTGCTGCTAATAAAGCATGAGACAAATTGGTAGCTGGGGAGAGAAGCGGCTTGCATTACCCTTTGTGTTCTTTTAACTACTCCATCTGTGATTTACAGCTCGACAGAGGAGCAGGGTTATAATTCAGGGGCAAGAGGGAATGAAATGAGAAGCATCATGTAGCAGTTGTACAGGCTGGATACATGTGGCTATTTTGTTTGCTAGAAGCAGAAGCTAAAAAAAAAAAAAAAAAAAAACCAAGAGGATGCAACAGAGGGGCTAATCTGAACATGAACATGTGATCTAACATATGTAAACAGACTTGGGGAAAAAATTACAAAAGTACATAGCCAGGTGCCTGTTAGCCCTAAAACCAAGTTGAAGGCTGCAGCAGGACCCCACACAAAGTTTAGCTTGTTTATCTATGTAACTAATAGGTATTTTTATGAGCCTTTCCTATATACAACCCCTCAGGTCTCAAGTTCATATACTTCTTTTCAAAGCAGACATCTCTCAGATTCCAACTTTTGAGAATAAGGAAAGGCGTTTGATACTTTCAAGGAATGTTGTTAAATGTTTCATTCATTATTCTAAAGGTGTTCAAATATCCCCTTGGCTTTCTCTCTAAAATGACTCCATTTAATTTTTAGCCAGAAGATATAAGAATAGATATAAACATAACTTACTGAGATGACATATCTTTATTTATTTTTAGCTTTTTCCATGTAATTTTCTTTTTATAAGTATGCTTTTATTAGTGCATTCTACCCATATATCACATTGAAGTTTAGTGGGATAGACACATATGTTTTAGCCAGAAGATCTAAGGATAGATACAACCATATCTTACTAGAAGATAATATATCCTTATTTATTTTTTAGTTTCTTCAA
This sequence comes from Graphiurus murinus, assembly GCA_004027655.1. NCBI lineage: Eukaryota > Metazoa > Chordata > Mammalia > Rodentia > Gliridae > Graphiurus > Graphiurus murinus. The sequence continues at coordinate 73,968 of PVLC010004890.1, read as the reverse complement.
TGTAATCTTCTTTTTAAAAAATGTACTTTTATCTGTGTATTGTAACCATAGAGCATATCAAAGTTTAGTGTGATAGAAACATTTTTATCCAGAAGATCTAAGGATAGATGTAATCATATCTTTCTAGAAGATGATATATTTTAAAATTAAGCTCTAAGTGGTTTGTCCAAATAAGTGGAAGTAAAATCCTTGAGTTCCTTAATATATCTGATTTTACCTAACTACACTGAGACATGCATCATCTCACATTAAAATAAAATAGTCAGAGATTCAAACAATGTAACATGTAATTCTGTTCTAAAGTTAAATATCTCCTTGGTTGGACATACATTGTACAAAACTTAATAATGAGAAATCTGAGCCTGTCTCTCTATTACACAGGAAAAAAAAAATCTGAGAGAGATATCAGGGCTGGGTATAATAGACACCCAGGTCTACATGTTTAAATCATGTCAATTTCAGTTCACTCTAGTACATACAGGCTCAGCCTCTGAACTCCAAAGACAGCATTTTGGCAGTAGTCAGACTTCACATGTTGATGAGTTTCTTCCTTACAATGAGAAATCAAGAAGCTGAATTTAAATTTTCAAATATGACCAAAAACTACATCTAATAGAAATTATATTGGTCCAGAAAAAAAAAAGACATGGTCAACCCAACTAAGAAAATGAAATCACGTCTTCATTTTGTCCAATTATGATTCAAATTTAAAAAAAATCTAAATCACTCAAACCTGAAATGACTTGGGTTTTGTTACAGAAAGGCCTTTCCAAGTTTGGAAACACAGGATGAAAAACATCCTCTTCATAGGAATTGCTGAATATCCTGACCCCCCCCCCCTTTTAATTGTTGTTGTACTGGGGATTGAACTCAGAGGCATTTCACCTTTGAGCTACACCCCCAGCCTGATTTTATTTCTTATTTGGAAAAAGGTTCTCAACTAGGTTAATGAGAGTCTTACTATTTGCTGAGGCTGTCCTTGAACCTGCAATCCTCCTTCCTCAGCCTTCCAAGTACTAGTATTACAGGTGTGTACCGCCCTTTATTACTAAGATTTCATGTGCATCATTAATTCTTCACTGAACAAACAATTATTGAATACTTGCTATAATCTAGTCAGTAACATTCTTCAAGCTCTAATAAGCATTTTTCTAAGATTCATGGAATAGTGGAGAAAGACAGAAGCAAGTAAATGACTCCTTTTTCCCCCAAAGAAAGGACAAGTATGCTCAGTGAAGGTCTGTCTTGGCATTCTGGTTGGATCTTGCATATGTTAGATGACCACAAGCTTCACTTCCAGACCCAGCCCAGTCCTGTCCAAAGTGGACCAGAATGAAGCATAACCCAACTGGAGGGAGTCTCTGAGAAAAGGAACAAAGCAGCTAAAATGGTCCAAGTGGCCATGGAGGAAAAAGGGTGAAAGAAGATGGAAAGTTCCAGATGAATTTCTCTGTAGACCATGGGTAAGGGGTGGCCAGGTCAGGAAGGCCTACAATCCATAATTTGTGGCCCCTTCTCCCCAAAGAGTGGGGATGAGAGAAGTTGAAGACAGTACAGGGGGCATTCTTGTATCTTCTCACCATGGATTCTATAAGGATAGTAGATAAGATCTGAACTTGAAATAAATGACTATATTATACAGTCTTCTGGTGCCATATATGGATTTCACCGGTCAATAAAAGGTTGTTTAATAGTGGGAGAAAGAGGAAATTAAGTTCCCTATTAAAGGAATACCCAACAGCTATGCATTCATTCAACAAATCATGGTTAGTTTATGCAAAGCACCAAGAACACCAGGAGCTCTGTCTCTTACCCTTCTCGGATCTTCCTGAAGCTCTAAAATCCTTCAACACAAGACCTAGGAAAGGAAAATCCAACCCAGGGTGAGAAGAAGCCAACAGGTTATGGGATTACATGAGCCAGTCAACCTTACCCCACTGAGACCAGGAGAAGAGGAGTCAGAAACTGGGAACGAGGATACAGCACTTTTTCTGCCTTTTTCAGCTATCTTCACGCAGCACATGACCACCAGGAATGTCAGATGACAGTCTCCCTAAATATATTTCATGTGACAATTGACTTTGGAACAATAAATGAAGTAGCCCAAATAAAATAATTTCTTATAACTATCAACCACTTAATCGTCTTTATTTATGAGCTTCACTGAACATATTTTTGTCTAATCATCACATAGCCTCAAAATTTCTTAGTGTAATAATAGCGTATGGTTCAAATGTGTATAATTTACAAAAGCTTTTCACAAAGAGATCCTCGTTTTGATTCTCAGAACAGTTCTAGAAGTAGGTGTTGCTATTTCAGCTCTGAGGTTCAGAGTGGTTCAGAGATTTGTCCAAAAGAATGCAGAGTGTTGTACACATGTGCCATGCTTTAGAGCTCTGTGGTTTTCTCATTCTCATGTCCCTTCACTAAATGAGCATTAAATGTCCCAGAATCACACTACTGACATCCATCTTAGCGTACCCAGTCCTCCTTCCTTGCACTCATGCACCTTGATCTTCTGCAAAGAACAGAAAATATCTGAGGGGTTTGTTCAAAAAGACTCAGAGGATAGTGACTAGGAGCTAAGCATGGGTGTCAAGCACATCTAAAATCAAATTCTGATTCTGGCATTTGATGGTGAACAGGTTAACACCTCTCAGCCTTAGGCCTGTAAAATGGTGCAAAAACAACGCCTGCTTCATGATGTTGTAAGGATTAACATTCTAAGCATGCAAACAATTTGGATATGCTATCTATAGTATCTCCCTGGCAGAATCGTGCTAACAATGTTACAGCAACTAGAAGTGGTAGCAGAAGCAGCAGCATTAGTAACATTAGTAGCAACAGTAGTACTGTTAGCCAATAATTACAGCAGCAGCAGTAATACTAGCTACTACAATAGTGATAGTAGTAATAGGCATTGACCTCATAATCATACTCACAGTATCAGTATTAGTAGCAGAAGTATTAAACGCTAATACATTAGAAGTCACACTAATAGAGGGTATCTGTGGCTAAAACGTAATGATCTCTCAAGCAAGAAAAAGAAAAAAAAGAGGGATTATCCATTAAGAAGCACATGCAAAGATCTACCAGAGATGAAACTTCCCATAATTGATATATTTGTTTTTTATTTTTATTTTTATTTTTATTTTTGTGGGAACTGGGGACTAGGAATTGAACCCAAGGGCATTCTACCTCCAAGCTACACCTTCAGCCCTTTTTATTTTTTGTTTTTGAAACAGGGTCTCCCTAGACTGCTAAGGCTGGCCTCAAACCTGCCATTCTCCTATCTCAGCCTCCCAAGTACAGGCATGCACCCCCATATCCGGATAAGCTGATGTATTTGAACTTCCATTGAGGCCACCTGGTCAGAACAGATTTCAGTGGAAGAAAAAGATTGTCTCATAGTTCAATAATCAATTCTTGAAATCACTAAGGAGCAAAGGAAGTCCTACACAATCACCGTCTTCTACTCCAATGGAAATTGAAAGCAGTGGCAATAAATAACACATTAATAAATACACATTAACTCCAGACATCTTGTTTTGCGTGGGAGGTAACAAGCTGCTGTATAATCATCACCATTGCTGCAGAAAATCATTGCTTCAAACTCCATTTTCTCCCTGAGTTTTCTCTCTACCCATTTAGGAAAGCTAGTGAAGCAAAATAAGCTTTTTCTTTCTGTAAGCTTTTTATTTCTGAGAAGAATATGAGATGTAAATCCCCTGGCTTATAAACAGCAGATTTGTTTCTTACAGCTCTGAGGGCTGGAAGTCCAAAATCAGGGCACCAGCATGGTTGGGTTCTGGTGAGGGCTCCCTTCCAGCTTGGAGACTGTATCCTCATGGCAGAAGAGAACAACAAGCTTCCCGGGGCCCCTTTTAAGAGGATACCAATCCCACTTGGGAGGGTTCTGACCTAATCACCTCCCAGAAGGCTCTACTTTCCAACACCATCACTTTTGTGATTAGGTTAACATGGGTTTGGAAAAGGGCACAGACATGCAGCCCATACCCCATATCTACATCAAATTTAGTTTTGTTTCCTTTATCAAGTTGAACTGTTGTTCAACTGTGCTATGTATATCTATGAAATTATCTACAGAAATCTTAATAACATGTACAGGGAGGGGGAAGGAAAAGAAGAAGATCTGGAGGGACACACACCCGGGACTGTGAGCATGCATGTTGATATTGCTCTGAACCTCATCAGGATGTGTACTCACAGTGCACCAGTACGAGTGGATTAAAACAGTTACATCTATCGTGCTGTGGTTGTCCCACGTCGGTGCTCATAGGGTTCAGCATCAGACCCTCCCTGGCCACAAAGCCCACTTTACCTGTCAACACAGCAGGCCAGGAATGCAGGAAAGCCAATCCCCTCCAGGACATCCCGCAAGCAATGACTCTTGGGAGTCTTTGAATGGCTACTGGCTGCCTGGTTCTCAGTTGCATGGAGGGGTCCCCTGAGTTCCCTGGTGAGATGAAGATCCAGTGGTCCCAGGAGTCACTGGCCTGGAAACATGTCTTTTATTTGCTGACTCCCCTTCCTGGTCTCACCTGCCCATGCTCTTACCACTGTTTCTCTCCTCTCCCCAGAAAGCTACTTCCACTCATGTCTTTACCCAGGGTTTGCGTCTAGGGGAACCCCAATGAAGGCAAACCTCAGAGCAAATGTGGACATGTGAATTCTGCTCATAAATTCCATCGCACAATTGGAGGATCACACCCATTTCTCTAAACCCTTCTGTATTTTTTTAATTAGCCAAAATGATGCCCAAGAAGTTGATGCTTAAAGTTAAATATAACACATTGCTGTGACAATCCCATTATTTTATATTTTAAGAGAACACTTTTAGACTGGGTTTTTTTTTTTTTTTTGCAACTTCTAAAATTTCTATCAAATTTTCCATTGTTTGCAAGTACAGCAGGATTAATTATTTCCAGCTTTCTAAAGAAAAAGGAATAACATGGATCCAAAACATTTTCATCTGTAGTACAAATTTGAGTTGGGGGAGGGACATATCAACCTTTCAACTCTGTCAAAGTGGAAACCAGCCCCTTAAGCAAGACTGAGGGGGGAGAATGAAGAAAACTGGTGGTGGCAGAGGGGCACGCGGGAGCATATTTACTTGAGTTTGGGGGGGGGGTGAATTCAGAGCCATTCAGGAGCAGATAGGTGCATTATGGAAAGTTATTTTTCAGCAGAATATTCTTACCCGCCCTCCCCCCACACACACACATAAAAAAGAGAGAGAGGAAGATGAGAAAAAGAGAGCAATATATATATATATTAGGGATCAAGTAGTCTTCCAGATTCTTTACGTTTTGTTTTTATCAATTACTATCTTCTTGTTTGTTTCACTCTATTTTTCTTGGTGCAGGCTAGTCACACATCAGAGTGAGGTGCAGTGTGATACTAATGTACCTGCACATGGCACTGAGTGTGAGTTCCCCTGGATCCCAGCTCACACTCCCCCCACACAGTTAGCAAGATCAGCAGTGATGCCTTCATATGTGGACATAGCAGTATTGAAATCTGTCCTTCATTAACCCCTCCTTCCCCGTGCTCGCCTCCCTCCCCCAGGCCCCTCCCCCTCTCCTACTGGTCTCTTCTCATTTATCTAAAGTCACTTTTGTTTCCTGTTTTCTCTATATGAGAGAAAACATATGACCCTTGATCCTTGACTTTCTGACCCTGCCTGATCTCACTTAGCATAATTCTCTTTAGTTCCATCCATTTTCCTGTGAATGACATAATTTTGTTCTTTATGGTAGAGTAAAATTCCTTTGTGTGTGTGTGTGTGTGTGTGTGTGTGTGTGTGTGTGTGTGTGTGTGTGTGTGATATTTTCTTTATCCATGCATCTATTGGTAGATAGCTAGGTTGGCTCCATGATTTGGCCATTGTGAATTGTGCTGCTATAAACAGGGATATGCACGTAATGCTATCGTGTGCTGACTTTAATTACTTTGGATACACGGTGGGGATGTAAATTAGGATAACCACTGTGGAGATCAGAGTGGAGACTGATGAGCAACGTCTTTCAGAGCTGCAAAGGATGACAAACTCAGGGACAAAAAGTGAAGGTCACTTTGCACATGCATGGGGTGAGTTGTTGTCACTGAGAAGTGTGACTAAATCCACAGGGAGTGTCCACTGCAGCTGTGAGCTACCATTATCACTGAGGTGAAAAGGCGGAGTCCTGGAACCAAGACACCTGCTAAGCAGGGTGCAAGAAGCCACAGCCCAAAGGTGTGCATGGGGACTCTGCAGAGAAGAAAGTCTGTTGGTCTTAGAGAATCCTATGGAGTCTTGGGACGTGTAAATTCCAGGTGTCATTGACAGATGGAGAAAGATGTGAGTTGGAAATGAAGGGTTGGTGATAGAGATTGATTTAAATGCTCCAAGACAGAAGCCATTGCTCTATACAGCAAACCTTTTTGTCACTCCATACGGCATCTGGTGCTTCCCAGTATGACTAATCACCGGGTGCTAACCCAGATGCAAAGCCCCTGTCCACAAACCCCGCCTGATACACATAACTCTCAGCCCTTAAATAGCCATCACCAGCTAGTTAGGTGTCAATATAAAAATCAGAGAGGATAAATAGAATTATATTGACCCTGGAAAAACAGAGATAATGCAGGGAACACAAGATAATTTATAAGGCAAATTCTTGTTGGTTCAGAGAGATTTCAAAACTTATAATATCCATAAAATTTGCACAAAAATGGATCATAGAATAAGGAAATGCTTTGGAACATTAAAAAAAGGTATGGCTATGCACTCGGAAAAAAGTCCACGGGAAGGTTAAGGACAGACATTTCACAAACAAACTGAACAGAATCAGACAGTCTGAGATAGATTTACTTCCTGTGATATATGGGAATATCAACATAGAACTAATAATATCTAACTTACAGCATTTTCCAAGATGACAAAAATTACCTGTTTCTAAATTTCACCAAATGTTTCCAAACATGGATATTTTTTAGTTCACTCTGAGGAACAACGGTGACCCTTTGAAGTTTTGAGAAGACATGCCTCAAAATCTTAATGGAAAAAAACTGATAAAAAATGTAGGCACTTCATAAACATGAATGCCTACTACAAAAGAAAACTTCAAATAACATGTAAGAAACATAAACAAAAAGTGTCTAATGATATGAACAAATGTACAACCTCACCAGGAATTTTTAGTAAATGAAAAATGCTAAATGAGAGTTCCTTTATTTTCCTTATCAAGTAAACTCAATTTTTAAAGGTCAATTTGGGCAAAATAACTCTAGAACAGATGGCACAAATTCTCTGGGAAAAATTCATAATATGCTTAAAATCCTTAAAAAAAAACACAACAACTCATTTTCCTTGCTTTCTCCAAATTTATTTACAAAATTAAACTTACAACTCTTTCTCTTTCTGTACTTTGCAACAAAAATATTTATACAGACAAAGGAGAAAAAAATTCAGACAAAAACATATGTAAAGAAATGTTTATTATTTTGACATAAACATAGGAAATAAGCTAGACATCTAACGAGCAGAGCGATACTCCATGTCATGACTCATCCATTCAGGTGGCCATCCAAGAGGGTGTTGGAGAGATTCTTTAGTGAAATGGGAAAGTGCTATTGAGAAAACGTTGGATTAAAACAAGAAGGAAGAAAGTAGGATTCAAGCCCATTTGCACAATAGGATGCCAACCAAACTTACATAATACACGTGTACAATGAGACAGAGAAAGAGAGAGAGAATGCTCCCACATGGTAACAGTGACATTTTCTGACGGCTAGAACTATGATTAATTTTTATTGTTTTATTGGACCCTTTGCTTTTCTTCTTAATCACTTATAAAGAGTATGTCACTTTTAAAATAAAAAACAAATGCATGTTTCTCATAAGTATTTAATTCATATACAATTTATTTGGGTGTCTTACTTGTGTGTGTGTGTGTGTGTGGTACTGGGAATTGAACCCAGAGGCATTCTACCTCCGAGCTATAGCACCAGACTGATTTTATTTCTCATTTGGAAACAGAGTCTCATTAGGTTGCTAAGAGCCTCACTAAACTTCTGAGGCTGTCCTTGAACCTGCAATCCTCCTGTCTCAGCCTCCCAGGTAGGAGGATTACAAGCATTTGCCACTATGCCCAGTTGAGTGCCTTGCTTTGAGATTGTTTATTTATTTATTTATTTGGTACTGGGGATTGAACCAAAAGGTATTCTACTTCCAAATTGTACCACCAGGCATTTTTTTTTTTCATTTTTTATTTTGAAATAGGGTCTTGAACCTGCAATCCTCCTGCCTCAGCCTCCCAAGTACTGGGTTTATAAGTGGGTGCTGCCATGCCTAGCTTTTGAGATTTTTTAAAAATTATTTTATTAATGCATTGCAATTGTACATCATAGACAAGTTCAATGTAATAAAATAACATACATACACACCGCTCTGTGTGTATTTCCCTCCAGACCCCACCCCACCCCTCCCTCTTCCCTCCCCTCACAAGTTAATGAGAGTGGTTGTAATACCTTCACATATGCTTTGGGATCTTAAATGACCAACGAATTAAATCCACAGACAAATCTCATGAATCTGTTTCATCACATCTCTTTAAGCAAAGTAGAAGAAAAAACTAAGAGCATAATGGATGCCTTTGGACACGTGCTACTCCAGAATGTGTCTGTCTGGGAAGGTAGGAGGATGCAGGACAGGGACATGGGGATTCCTCTCCTTCCATCCCAGGCCTGATGAATGGAACGCATCAAGAGGAACTCCATGAGGCCTTCACTATGAGCTGCCTTCCCTTCCACCCCCAGGCTCACAGAGCTAAAGGCAACTTCAGTGGTGGTCTGCAAATTCTAATTGCTCCCCTGGTAAAAGCTCTCAGAGCTGACTCAAACACATAAAGAAGTATATTTCCTTAGAATAATCCAGAAACTCTTAACTTCAGGCAACTTTAGTTTTTTTTTTTTGTTTTAATAAGGCAGTTAAATCACATTTTATTTATCTTTACCCTACACAGCCTGCTTCTTTCTTCAGCAAAAATCCTGAGATGCTTAGTAAACAAACGATCCATAGGAAGGTCAAGCTCAGGCACACACACCCAGACACCATCCATCCATGTCTGGAACCTGAGGATTCTGGGGGAGTCCGGACCTCCACCCCCGCTGTGTATCCCTACCCACCCTCTCAGGGGGGAGGGCATCCTATAAAAGAAGAAATGTGAGACCCCAAAGTCACTCCCCCTTCTTGAGATGGTCCGCATTCTCCCTTAAACATGTGCCCCCCCCCCTTTCCTTAATAAACCTGTTTTTGTCTCTGAAAGAAAATCACATTTTACATCTGGTAATGAATTAATGGACTTTATACTGTTGTGAGATTTTTCATACAACTATCTTCTTCTGCAGGCTCACATATGTGAGACGTCAAGATCACGGACTTGGGAGTCAGGTCCAGTTCCACCCTGTGTGACCTCAGACAGGGAATGTCACTCCTTCTCATAGTGCTTTCTCATCTCAAAATGGAGATAATAATAATTAAAAAAAAAAAACTTGCCTCTTGGCTTTCTCATGAGGATTACATGAACTAAAATGTATTAGGTGCTTAGAACAGAGACTAGAAAAAGAATATGCCATGCTTGTTCTAGGAATGGACAAAAAAAACAAAATGCAGGCCACCGGGCGTGGTGGTGCACGCTTGTAATCCCAGCATTTGGGAGGCTGAGACCGGAGGATCTGGGTTCATGGCCAGCCTCAGCTACCTAGTGAGGCACTCCGAAACTTAGTGAGACCCTGTTTCAAAATAAAGAATAAAAAATAGGGCTGGGGGTGTAGCTCAGAGGTAGAATGCCCCTGAGTTCAATCCCCAGTACCGAAAAAAAAAAAAAAAAAATGCGGTATATCCACACAATGGAAATCTACTCAGCCATAGGGAAATGGATGGAACTAGAGAATATTAAGATCAGCCAGTCTCAGAAAGTCAAGGGTTGTATTTTTCCCTCATATGTGGAAGCTAGAGAGAAAACAGTAAACATACGGGTGCTCTGAATAGTGTGGAGAGAGGTCTGTAGAATTGAACAGTTCAAGAATACCATGGAAATATATTATTGCATTACTATTACTTTCACTAACCTAATGGGGAGGGAAAAGGGGGGAGCAGAGTAGGATGCAGAAGGAAATACGCCATAAGCTGTGTGCATGTATTATGTTTATATCACATTAAATCCCACTATGCTGTGTAATTGCAATGCATTAATAAAAGTATTTTTAAAAATTAAGCAAGAAACCTTCTTGGTTGGACCACACTTACTCATGGCTTCCTCAGGAGACCACATTTCTTCTCTCTTGTCTATACTCACCACCATAAAGCAAAAACCAGGTTTGTTTGTTCATTCAAATATGGATAAATAAAGAAGGGGCAGCCGTCATTAACATCCATGCTGACTACTTCAGTTCCCAAGAAGGAGAAGATGGTAATATGTTTATAGGAGCTCACTTTCTCTGTGGCATATTTACCACCATTCCCACTTCACACAATAGACAATGGTGAGAGTTGCTTAGTGGTGTCTGCTTAATATCAGAGCCCTCCAGCTCCTCCCCGAATGCCCATCCCATTCTCTTCTTCCATCAAGAGGAATATCCAGGCCGGGTGTGGTGGTGCACGCTTGTAATCCCAGTACTTGGGAGGCTAAGGTAGGAGGATCACAGGTGCAAGGACAGCCTCAGCAAGTAGTGAGACTCTCATCAACCTAGTAAGACCCTGTTTCCAAAGAAGAAATAAAATCAGGCTGGGGGTGTAGCTCAAAGGCAGAGTGCCTCTGGGTTCAATTCCCAGCAACACACACACACACACACACACACACACACACACACACACAAATAAATAAAAAGAGGACTATCCAGGCCCCTGGAGCCTGAAAGGCATTCCCACAGGCCCACAGGAGAGACTGTACTCCATGTTCACACAGACACATCTGAACAGGTGATCTCTTGACGGCCTCCCCAGCCCTTCATTGAAATTCCCAATGACTCTTCCAAATGACACGGAGAGAGGGATGGCAGGACATAAAGACAAAGCCTGTTAGCTTTCCTCGCAGCTGGAAATGAAAACAAAATGAAGAAAGATATCCCGCACAAAATTCTTAGAGCAAAAATAGAAGCCGTGTTGTCTTTAACCGGGGTCACGTCGTAAGTTCCACCCATCCTGGGGCTGTTTCTACCTTGTGATCGTGCAGTGGCTTCGGCAAAGGCAGACAGTGTTAATCATTTTCTGATGGTTACTCTGAGCTGTGGCTTTGGCGAGTGAGAAAAGACAAATTCCCAGAGCTGAAAACTGAAAAGCAACACTGTACAACCATGGGAGGGAACGGGGAAAGACAGTCTTGGGCTGAGCTATTATATGTTCCTGGTGAAGTTGTGCAAGCAGCTGGGAGCCGCCGGGAGTGTCTGGGCCAAGCTTCCCCAGTGCAGCCTCATGTGCTGCTGCTACAAAGGAAGGAACAGAGGCCACGGCCAAATCCGTGCTTCTCGGCCAGGCCCAGACTTCTTCTCGATGGGACACTTGACAATGCTTGGAGATACTTTTCGGGGAGGAAGTATTGGGGAGTGAAGCCAGGGGCATTACCTCCAATCAACACTCCCAGCAGTTTTTTTATTTTTTATTTTTTTGTTTTGAAACAGGGTGTTACTAGGTTTTTGAGAGTCTTGCTATGTTTCTGAGGCTGTCCTTGAACCTGCAATCCTCCTGTCTCAGTTTCCCAATTACTTGGATTACAAGTATGCAGCACCACATTTAGCTTGGAGATACTTTTGATTGTCATGAGTGTACGTGTGTGTGTGTATGTGTGTGTGTGTGTGTGTGTGTGTGTGTTTGGGGATGTGCTACCAGTATCTAATGCATAAAAAGCGAAATAGCTTACAATGCTCAGAACAGCTCTCACCCTGCAAACCTGCAAGAAAGAATGTATCCAGCCTTAAGCATCAATATTGCTGAGGTTGAAGGACCCTGAGCAAAACCTGGACAAGGGCGAGCTCATCCCTGTGGGCAATGGTGAGACTGGAGACCTAGACCAAGCATCTGATTCTGAATCTCATTTCTTCTAAGGCACTTCCCTCTTCAAAACTACATGTAAATATGCCTGTGTGTCTTTCTTCTCCCTCTCTCTCTCTCTCCCCCCCGCCCCCCGATACTGGAAACAGATCCTTTTTTGAGGCCTCACGATGGCAAACACATTTCCAAGTGCATCATGGCATTATCTAGGAACTCTAATTTTCATGATAAACTTTACACTGGTTGTAGGCTGATGGTCTCCACTGTGCACACCAGCTAACTGAGGCTCAGAGTGGCCCCGTAAACTGCTCAACAATCTAGTAAACTGCTCAACAAACCAGGATTCAAACACAGGCCTGTCTAGTTCCAAAGCATCAGCTGCTAACTGCTCAGCTCTCCTTGCAAAGCTTCACTTTACTGCCCAGTCAATCAACCCCTAAACATCCCTGACCTTTGTCCTTGCATGAGTTAAAGATAATATAAGACAAGAACTGAGGATAGTCTCCAGCAATGCCATCATCTAGGTCTTTGAGAGCCCAAGAAGCTAATCCCTGGGCCAATGACTCCTGGCAATTCCTACAGTTGAGCAGAAGTTGAACTGGAGATCCTCAGACTGCCTTATAACTTAAAGATGCCGGCCTCTCTCTGAACTTTAGAAATTCTTCACGGCTCTGCTAGAGATCCTCTCTTTCTTCAGTTCATCAATGGTTTCCTCTCCCTCTGAATCACAGGTGAGTGCTTTCTAGGAAACCCTGGGGTATTCTTTTGTGTACTGACCTCCAGGGAATCTCCCTTTCTTGTCAGATTATAGAACTCAACTTGAAAGCATTTCACCCTAAGTTCCTTGAAGGAAGAATTCTCTTATTTTAGTTTTGGGATCACTCAGAAAAAAGTATAGGCTAGTTGTAAATGTTTAGTAAATGCGTATTGGATGAGCTTTCTCAACAGGTAAGCAGCAGCAGTAGACAGGTTTGACTATGTGCTAAGTGGCTCTGTACCCTCCATCTCTTTTGATGCTCATGATAACCTGTGCGGGATCAAGACAATGTCACCTGTCCCTGCCAGCTCTCTCCTCACATCCCTTGGCATCATGCTGCCTTCCCCCCACTTTGATTCTTCTCCCCTCCTCCTCCTTTGCGTTCTTCTCCCCTCCCCCTGCTTTGCATTCTTCTCTCCTCCTCCTCCTTTGCGTTCTTCTCCCCTCCCCCTGCTTTGCATTCTTCTCTCCCTCCCACCCGTTTGCCTTATTCCAAGTCTCCCTCAGTGGCTCTGTCTTCCCTTCCCCTATATACAGAAAGGGAATAACTTTTATAGTTCTCACTTTCTCTCTCTAAAATATACATAGATTGAACTCAATCAATGGTCTTCAAAGTTTGGTTTTTACTAAAAGAATATCTTGAGACAATTTTTTACAGAGCCCTCAAATAATAAGCAGAGCTGCTGTGATAAAAGGTAAGAGGTGCATGGCATGCTAAGATGAGTCTGCCTCCTGTTTCAGTCCATCATGGTGGCTTCTGTTATCACTATTATCCTCCTATTGAGTACTAGGCATCTGTGACAGTCCAGGGTCGCAATACCCGATAGCAAGACTTCTCTTGACAGATTCTCTGCCGATCATACATTTGACCACCAAGAACCTTCATCACTCTCAAGTTTCCAAACTTACCATCCAACCACCATAGCTATAACTTAGGGGATCATTCGTGGCTAGTCTTCCTCCAGGGACAACCTTGAAAGGAGACAGGAGCCTCGTTCACCTGTTGATCCTCTCTTTCCTCTGCTTCCCTCAACTCTTCCTTCCCCCCTCCCCACCCCCTTCTGGAGGAATCCTCACATTCTTTCTTGTATGCAGCCATTCCCCTGTCCACTCACCCTTGGATAACCTCTCCATCTTGGAAAAGCCAACTCTATAACATTTATAAGCACAGTCTTTCAGAAGAAAAGTCCTGTTAAGTCTCCTCGTCAACTTTTCCAGATATGATGGTAAGGTTCATGAGTAAGCACAGAAACATTATTCCCTTCTCGCCTTCTCTGAGTATTGGAAGACAAAGGAAAAAAAACCTTATCTCTTCGTTCCATCATCGGTTTAGTGAGTAACCACAAAAAGTCCAATTTTTCTGAAACATTCATTTGTTATCTTACTGGTTTCTCTCTTGTTCTCTCAGACTCTGCAATTGCAAGCTATCCACTAAGAACACGAGAAAAAAAAATTGTGCACACGAAGGCAACTACATCCCATCCACTCTCCCCAAAGTGCATAGTCAGGTCACATGTGGGAGATGAATGGGATTCTGAGCTTGGAAACGTGCTTCTTTATGATTATTAACGAGGGCAGCTTAAAAATGAGAGGACTCTGCAAATGTAGTGGTTTAAAAAATGTATTTTCTACCTTGTTTATGAGACACAAACATATATAATTCCGTTCAAGAGTTGAGGTTTTTCTGTTATGGTGTGCCAGAGATTATTTATCACAATCGCAAATAATTTCTCAGTACAAATTATCCTCATCTTATCATCCAAATACACTTCCCTTCCCCATCAGTCATGTCACGCTGAACTCTAAGGCCATAAAGTCTGAACTGTGAAATAAATGTTGCTTGGGATGATAGCATATGGGGTGTATTGGTTGGGGTTTTCTAAAGCACAAACAAATTACCACTGTCAAAGGCTGGCCTCCCAACTCTTTCTCTGCTGGTGATGCTGGTGTCTGAAGCTGATAGGAAATGATGTGCTGGATAAAATATGAGATCACAGGAGTGAGACAAAGCCAAAATAAGCAGTGGTCCACCGGAGGAGAACCCACTTTCAGCAGCCAATGCCGTTGCATCTATCACGCTGATTGAAACCGTCCAGAGGTAAAAAAAAAAAAAAAAAAAAAAAAAAAAAAAAAAAAAAAAAAAAAAAAAAAAAAAACATAAGCTCAGAGATACGTGAGACTTGAGGAGGAGAATTCAGTCACCCTACTCAAAATGTAAGATGAATGTCCACGAATGTTGCTCTGGGCTGCTCTAAATATACTGAGAACCTGGCAGGTTGGAATATTTGTGTGAAAGAAACATGAACTCTAGTTTAGTGAACTTCTGTGAAGGGCAAAACTCATTTTTCTTTATTACATAGGGAATTCTTATATTAATACCCATGAATAACCAAAAGATATAGAAAAGAAAATGAAAATATGAATTTTTTTGTTTTTTATTGGGAAAATAAAACCAGATTGCAAGAAACCTCAATTAAAAAAAAAACAAAAACATATATTGGTCTCTGACAAAGCCAGCACACACCAAAAACGGGTCCAAGACAAGCCTCATGACACAATGCCACATTAGAAAATAGTAAGAAAATCAAACAATCCTCAAGCAATTAAAAATTATCTCCATCCCTAAGGAGAAGGAATCAAAAGAATGCTATGCATTTATCTTTAATAAGGATTTTATTTATATGTGACCTGTCAAATATTTTGAGGTGCATGTTCATTGTTTTGCAAGGAGAAGTGTGGAATGTTCATTTTTCCTTCAATGGAACATATTTTTATGATCCCTCCAACTTGTTTTTCTGTTCCTTACCCACAAACAGCCTTTGGTTGCTAGGAGGCATTGTCCAACTCCACCAGGGGTGTGACCACAGGCTCGAGTCCGTGAGTTATCTTACTCATGGTCAAAAAGGTGGAATGATTTGCTAGAGGTCACATGGCAGGTGATCAAAGCAGAAAGCACTGACAACCTGGAAACTAAGAAGGTCTAGGGGCCTAGCCCTGGAGTTGAGTGGCTCAAGCTCTACCCTTAACTTAATATCTGGCTTTCTCTCTTGGCACATTTTCTATTTCAAGGAGCGAACTTCCCTTATCTCTCCTCATCCCTTTATATGCCTTCTGAATCCATGGGGTCCTGCAGCCAGTTTGTCTGTGAACTCAGACCACTCCTGCAGCTTACTTACATCTGGAACCTCTTTCTTCCCATCAACCACCAACCCCTTGTGTCTTTAAAGAGCCCTGCTAAATCTCCTCTCCCCCGTTAAGCCCCCGTGATGAGGTGTGAGCCAGGGTTATGCCTTCCCATGGCAAGGATTAGCACATGGGGTGCTGGACTGAGGAACACAAACAGAATCAGTTCATCTGGGGCCTGGCTGGCTGTGCGCGAGACATTCCAGCTGCTTAACATCTGCTAGTCTGTGTCCTCTCTAGCATATGTCCTCTAGCATATGTCATTTGCCCTGGTCTTTGGGGCTCATTTGGATCTTCCTACGGGGCCATCAGTAGCTGATGGAGAAGGAGGAGAGACCTCTGTTACAGATATTCCTCCATTCTACTTCAGCTAGAAATGGGGGGCAGTAAAGCAGATGGCCACCAAGATGGCAGGCTTTGGGAGGCTATCTGAAAGCAATGATCTAAGGTTTCCATCAGTCAGCCCACTGCTTATGGGCCTCTGGGAGATGTGCACATTACATAGTATCTTGCTACCTATTGAAGGTGATATGGTCTAGCAGGGAGAGTTCCAGATGAAGAACACCCGGGTTTCAATCACAGCTATAGCATATTTCATGTAACTCTTGAGAGTTTCATAGAAGCATTTACTCTCCAAGGATACTTTTCTGCTGTCAAGCCAGGCGTGGTGATGTATGCTTGTAATCCCAGTACTTGGGAGGCTGAGACAGGAGGATTGCAGGTTCACGGCCAGTCTTGGCTACTTAGTGAGGTCCTCCACAACTTGGTGAGACCCTGTTTCAAAATAAAAAGTAAAAAATAGGGCTGGGGGTGTAACTCGGAGTTTCAATCCCCAGTACCACAAAACAAAACAAAACAACCCTGTCATATCTCACAGAGTTGAGGTAGAAATTGTATCAACTCATGAATGGAAAAATAAATAGTTCCTAAACTTTTTACTGAGGTAAAATCCACACATAGAAAAGCAGACCATTCTGAAGCACAGAGCTCGGTGGATTTTCCCACACTGAATGGACACACATAACCAGCATTCAGATAAAAAAGTAAATAAAAACAGAATGTTATCCAGATGCTCCCTCTGCCCCCTCCAATCCCTTCTCCAGCAAAGGTAACCACCATCCTGGTTCTAATACCAAAACTACTTGCACCTCCTCTTGCTTTATATGAATGTAACCAGGCAATGTGTGTGTGTGTGTGTGTGTGTGTGTGTGTGTGTATATGTATGTTTGTGCACTCCCTTCTATGTTTGTTAAATTCAACCCCATTGTAGTGAGTAGCTGTAATCATTTGTTCTCACTGTTGTGGAACATTCCAATATGTGAGCAACTACAGTTGTTTTAATCCATTCTGCTATGGATAGGACCATGTGAACAGTGCTGCTAAGTAATTTGTACAAATTATCAGAGACATACAAATGCAACATCATTCCCATAAAGCCATGCCTAGAAGACCTGGAGAGCTTGGGAGAAAATATCAAGCAGGGAAATTTAAGTGGAAAAGAAAAGGGGTGATCTAGGTTGAGGTATCTCCTGAGTGAAAATATGTTCATATATTTTCATATAACTATATATGCATATAAAATATTATATATGTATATTTAATATTCATATATATACACATATGAATGAACAGCACAGAGGTTAGATGCTACAAAGCATTTTAAAATTCAGCCATTAGCCGGGAGGTGGTGGCGCATGCCTGTAATCCCAGTACTTGAGGGGCGGAAATGGGAGGATCACAGGTTCAAGGCCAGCCTCAACAACTTAGTGAGGCCATCCACAACTTAATGAGATCCTGTTTCAAAATAAAAAATAAAAAGGTCTGAGAGTGTAGCTTGGAAGGAGAATGCCCTAGGTTCCATCCCTAGTATCAAAAATAAAAAATAAAAATAAATAAAATTCAGCCATTTGTTTCATCCAATATTTTAATTTCTACAATGTGCCAAATACTGTATAATATTTTATATGATCCAAATAAAAGCCCTATAAGGTAGAAATCATAGATATTCCTATCTCCATTTTATAAAATAAAACCAAAGCCCAGAGAAGTGTTTATCAACCAGTTGATGGCAGTGGTAGAGGCAAGATTAGAATAAATCCCTTCATTCACTCAACTAATATTTCTGGAGCTCTCAGGATATGCTAACCATTATACAAGGTGTTGGAAATAAAATATGCCAAATGACAGAAGCCCTCCTGCCAACTGCATCCTAGTCAAAGTGAAGACCATTGATGAGAGCAACCAGACGCTTAAAGAGAGGCAGGAGGTGCTCCACTAGGCAGGGAGGGAGGGGAGGGTTGAGCCCAGGTCTGGAGAGTGTGCTGGTGCTGGAGTTGACGAGGTGAACAGGACAAGAGTATCAAAGGCGAAAGAGCAACACATCCAGAAAGCGCTGCCTGCCGAAGGGGCAAGGCCAGTGTGAGGTGCTACAGGATGGTCTGAAGAGCTGCTCGCTCAGAAGCCATAGAAATAGAAATGAGATTGGAGTAGCTGGGGGTGACTTACAGCTCCCCCTGCGGCCCAAGAGGACTCTCCAAACTCTGTACAACTCATTGAGAAAATGAGATTGGCATGCCTGTACTGTGTGCTAACTAGGTGAAGGGAATCCAACGTGCCCAACTAAATCTCTACTGAGAATGTGGCTAATGGATCTAGGGAGGAGGGAACTAGAGAAGCCATCACTCATTTGGCAAAACTCTCCATCACACTGCAGAAGGAATGGGCAGGTGGGTTCTCTGCAAGTTTGGCTTCCATGCAGGTCTTTACAGAAGGGGGCGCTGTTTCACCAGCTCATATATGCACTGGCCAGGGCAGGGAAGAAAGAAGACCTGGACAGCAAAGGTGAGGATGAAAGTCCTCACCCTAAGTCTTGGCCCTTGTGACCGCCTTCTGTGACCACCTATGTCTCAATAGCACCTTAGAGACACCGGCATGGGGGCCTAGTGATTCAACTGGATTTGAGATCTTATTGGCTGCCAAGGGACATTAAACTGGAGAGGTATCACCTTGCACGGAGGTCCCCGAAATAAAAGGCAGTGCCTGGATTACACCTAGTTCATTGCCACAGCAGGAAAGTTTTACCCATTTGATAATGATGTTTATAAAGTCACTGCAAAGTATTGTCAAGGCCTGTCTCCAAGAGCATGAAACCCCTTCTGTTTCCTATCAAAAGGAGAAGAAAAAGAAGGCTCTACAATTTCTCACATTAGAGCTGATCGCAGGCACTTCTTTTCTGCGGGCTTTGGCAACCTTGGACTGTTTGCCTTTTTATTAGTTACATTCTCAAGCCCAGCAAAAACTTGGCTTTCTCAATGTGTTTTGAATTAGAGTCATGAAAGCTATAAAAAATAACTGGCCAGAATTAAGCTAATAAAGTCCTAAAAGACTAAAAAACTGCTGTCATTCTGAGGGTCAAGTACTTTTTTTTTCTCTTGGTCCTATCTGGGAATTCTGTTAGGTGGGTTGAATATATATTTGAACAGGATCATAGATTTGTAAGAATGAAGGGAGGATTAGAGACCCACCTGGTCTGGTATGCTATCAGACATTCTAATCCCTTCTACAGGGCTCCAATTGAGGGATTTTGACCAAACACCCCAGCTACTTGTGACCCATGAACCTCTCTTTGAATACCAACTTTTTTGCTCAATGTACTACAATCCAGGCATATTTTTCTGGATATTGCAATGACTATGCTTTATCTTGCTGGAAACTAAAGATACTATGGCCTCAGCATATCTATCTGTCTATCTATCTATCTGCCTTATTCTGAAACATAGAAGGCAAAATTAATTGAACATGCCTGGTTCTGTGTGGACTCATAGAAACTCCCAAGTTTCTTTTAAGAAATTTATTTACAAATCTGCATATTAAGATGGTCAGTTGAATTTAAACTATTACTTAAATAGAGACTAATTAAATCATATTTGGGCATGGTTGAGCATATTTAAAATTCCAGTACTTGGGAGGCTGAGGCAGGAGGATCATCCATCCAAGGCCAGCCTCAGCAACTTAGCAAGACGCTCAGCAACTTTGTGAGACCCTGTTTCAAAATTAATAATAATAATAATAATAATAATAATAATAATAATAATAATGAGCTGGGAGTGTAGCTCAGAGGTAGAATGCTCCTGGGTTCAATACCACAAAAATAAAAATAGAGGCTACAAATCTTCAAGCTCAAGGGCTGCTCTATGGAATGTAAGGTTTGCAATGGAATGAAGTGAAGGAAGGAGAAGAAACAACGTTGAAGACCTTCTCAAATTTTCCTGGAAGAAACAGGTAGGAAATAAAGATGATATTCATTTTTCATATTTGCATATCAAGAATTGAAATTCATTTTTATATCTAGTGGAGGAGGCATTTTATAAACCGAGCTCTCAAACCCAGTGCAATGAATCAAGATTGAACTAACCAAATGTTTTCAGTATTTGATTTTTTTGTCCCAATGTAGACAGGAAAATGACAAGAAAATAGTCTTAGCAATTAGTGAAGATATTTTAAAGCTACTTCTGTGCTATGCTCTTGAGGTAGGACAGAAAGTGTGCACTTTGCAAAGAAATGAGGATAGCGACTTATGTCATTTTTCGCATGAAGCAAGACAGATGAGAACATAGCTATAGAGCTAGATGGAGCTGGGTGTGGTGGCACACAGTTGTAATCTCAGTGCTTGGAAAACTGAGACAGGAGGATTGCAGGTGAGGCCAGCCTCAACTACTAAGAGAGGGTCTAAGCATTTCAGCAAGACCCTGTTTTCAAGTAAAAAATAAAAAATAGGGCTGGGGGTTTCACTTGGAGGTAGAATGCCCCTGAGTTCAATCTGTAACAAAAAATAAGAGGGAGGGAGAGAGGTAGGAAAGGATGGAGGAAGGGAGGGAGAGAGAGAGGGAGGAAGAAAGGAAGGAGATGGACAGCTATTGAACTTTTAAGTGAAAGAAAGAAGGATTCAATCAGTACTTCGGAGGTTAAGACAGGAGGATCACAGGTTGGACGCCAGCCCCAGCAACTTAGCAAGACTCCTAGGGACTTAGACCCTGTTTCAAAGTAAAAAATAAAATATAGCTAGGGATGTAATTCAGAGGTAGAGTGCCCCTTGGTTCAATCCTTGGTACCAAGAAAAAGAAAGAGAGGAGGAGGAGGAGGAGGAGGAGGAGGAGGAGGAGGAGGAGGA
>PVLC010004890.1:0-52706 GCA_004027655.1 Graphiurus murinus | reverse complement strand
AGTTTCCTTCTGATATCTTGACAGTTAATAGCACTTAGTAATTTGCAGAAAGACATTCAGATGATGCTAAGATATTTGGGGAGGGCACCACTACGTTAACACTGTCATGTGAATGAAGAAAGGCCAGCAATAAAAAGCTGCTCGGGTGAAGCCACTGTGCAGGATTGAGACCCTGGCTCAGTCATTCCTGCCCTGACTCCTGCAGCCTGTAGAACCTCGTTAAAAGGTACTCAGCCCTGTACAGTTTGTGAACCAAGCACGACTCACCAAGGAGACAGGTTCGCACAGATTCTCAATGCACACAGCACTGAGTTGTACACATGAGCAAACTGACCTACTATGACACTTGAGGACCTACTGTGCACCGAGCACGTGTCCATACATTGCCTCATTTAACCTGACAACAACACACTTTCCTCCATTTCACACAAAGCAAGTTGTTTAACCTGCCTGGGACACGGTTTCCTCAAAGATTCCTGGATGGCAGTTGATGGAGCCAGGATCGGAGCTTAGCTTTACCTGGCTTAGAACTCTGAGTGACTTTGTATTTGTTGAGCCTTTGATGTGACACAGAGGAGAACAGTTCCTGGGAGTGAATTTGAGTTCTGTCCTCAGGACCTGGCCTTGATCACCTCCAGGGCTGGCCACCTGAGGACCTATAAGTAGAAGAGCTGTCAGAGGGTCTCTGCCCAGACTTTTTTTGTAGGGGGTGAGAGGATGGGCACTGGTGATTGAAACCAGGGGTATCCTACCTCCAAGCTACACCCTCAGATTTTTTTCTAAATTTTTATATTTTGAAACAGGGTCTCACTAAGTTGTTGAGGGTCTCACTAAGTTGCTGAGGCTGGCCTTGAACCCGCTATTTTCCTATCTCAGCTTCCCACATCCTAGGATTGCAGGCGTGCACCACTCTCTTCAGACCAGGACATTTCTTCCACCCCTGCCTCCACAACTCCAGCACAGAGCCCCCATCCTCCTCCTGGAGACAGAAGCCATCCCTTGCTAGGCCCTGAATCCATTTCCCTCTAACCAACTGCTCTTGGGCCCATTCTTTTCTCTGGGATCAGCCCCACTCACCCACCATCCCTCCCCCAGTGCATCAGTGAGCTGTCAGGACCCATCACATCCGCATCCCGACCCTCAGGAGTGCTCCAAGTCTCCGCACCATCAGTGGCATGCACACGACATTCTAGCCGAGCAGGGCCAGCTTGCCCTGTGGCCACAAGTTCGACTCATTCCTAGTGCATTTCACCTTTCAGATTCTGTGTCACTCCCTACAATGAGAACACAAGCTTTTGATTTTTCGATAGCATTTGGAACTTTATATGTATTTCTTTATTTGCTTATGTTTGTGGTACGGGAGATTGAACCCAGGGGCATTCTACCTCCAAGCTACATCCTAGCCCTTCTTTTTGCTGTTTATTTTGAAACGGTCTCACTAGGTTAAGAATTTCACTAAGTTGCTGAGGCTGGCCTGGAACCTGAGGTTCTCCTACCTCAGCCTCCCAAGTACTGGGATTATAGGTGTGTGCCACCATATCCTGCATATTTATTTATTTAACTATTTATTTATTTATTTATTTATTTATTTATTTATTTATTTTTGTGATACTAGGAATTGAACTCAGGGATGTTCTACCTCTGAGCTACACCCTCAGGCCTTTAAAAAATTATTATTTTTTTTTCATTTTGAAAGAGGGCCTCACTAACTTGCCGAAGGCCTCACTAAGTTGCTGAGGCTGGTCTTGAACCTGTGATCCTTCTGTCTCAGCCTCCCACATACTGGAATAACAGGCATGAGCCACCCCATCAGACACTTTAAGAATTTTAGAATCAAGTATATTAATGGAAATCAATGTGCCTCAATCTCTGCTTCCTCAAATTCCCCTCTGGCTCTCCCTGCCCCTTGCAGACTTTCCCCTCAACTCTTCTCTCAGACACTTGCTTGGCCTCTCTGGGCATTAGAAGCTACCTTCTGTTAGGAACTAATGAGCTAAGTCTCCCACTATGGCGACTGCTCATTCTGTCCTGCCATCCCTTGAAGGGTATTTACATATTAACTAGAAGAAAAGACCAGAGACCATGGAATGTCTGCTCTCGGCAAGATGTGAGGCATCTGTGGAGCCCCCAGGGGAGATGCCCGCTTATCCACTGAAAGAACCACTTCCAACCTCCCACTGACTTTTCTAAGGGAGCCCATTGCCAGAGTGTGCAGAGCCCTGCAATTTCGCTGTGACATTATACTCTCACACCGTGCTTCCAATCACTCATCCCAAAGAGGGCACTTGTATGTCCTTGTGACATGTACACGCATTCATGCTACAGCCTTCCAGAAGGATCTGATGCATCTTACAATTGCAAATACAATTCATGAAGATGAAAGAAAATGAAGATGCTCAATGCCCTTTAGAAAAACAGAATATTCATTGCAATATCAGCCTAATACATGTAAGACTCACACATTTTTTCAGTATGTGTGGTGCTAGGGATTGAACCCAGGGGCATTCTACCTCTGAGTTACACCCCCAGCCCTATTTTATTATTTTTTATTTGGAAAGAGGGTCCTGCTATGTTGCTGAGGGCCTTGCTAAGTTGCTGAGGCTGGTATCAAACCTGCAATCCTCCTGTCTCCGCCTCCCAAGTACTGAGATTACAGGAGTATGCCATCACTTCCTGCTAAGACTCATATACTTTTTAGTAGCCACATTAATACTTTCAAGACTCTAAAAGCTGGAGAATGTCTTAGTTTGGGCGATAAATAAGTAATTTTCACTTCAGAACTAGAAAGAAAAGATAATCTGACATGAACGCCACTGAACTAAAAAAAGGAATGAGAAGGAAATAATTGTGGAAGAGATTGGGAAACTTGGAAAGGAAGAGAAAAAGGCGTTTTGGCAAAGCTAGACAGATGCTACAGAGTGCGCTCAGGTCTTTTCATCTCAGCCGATCAGCTAGGAAATATTTATGGAGCCCTACCATGTAGAAGAACCACACTGCACCTTGAGATTGCAAATATAAATGGCATTTTTGTCCCCTCCAGAACTACAGCACGATAGGCCGCATGGATTTGTGTGTGAACAGCAGGCTCCCATGGCCAGTGTCTGGGGAGAAGTTAGCCCAGGAGGTCCTGGGGACAGGATGGCGTGGAACAGCCTGGGTGGGGGAAAAGGGGAGGCAGGGAATTCTCAAAGAGCCTTGGAGACTAAGTAGGAGCTGCCCAGAGAAAGCAAGAGAATCGGGAGGGGAAATCCCTCTCAGAGTAACAATTTTTGCAAAGCATAGTAGCACAAGTAACATGGTGGTCTTTTAACATAATTTTTATACTCTATATACTTCTAGAGTCACTGCAAAAGTGAGCAGAAAGTATAGATTCCCCATATGGCCCCTGTCTACACACACACACGCACACACACACACACACACACACACACACACACACACACACAATCAATATCACCCATCAGTTTGATACCTTGGCTGCCATCGGGGCCTACACTGATACATCATCGTCACCCAGGGTCCACAGTTTGTATGAGGGTTCACTCATGGTGCTGTACACTCTATGAGTCTGAACACCCTATGAGTACACTCCATGGTACACTCTATGAGTTTGAACAAATGTATAGTAACATGAATCCATCCTTGCGATATCATACAGAATAGTTTTACTGCCCTAAGTATCTTCCATGCTCCACCTAGTTGATCCCTCTTCCTTCCAACACCTGAGAATTATGATCTTTTCATTTTCTCCCCAGTTTTGTCTTTTCCAGAATGTCATATAGTGAGATTTTGCAGTGGGTAGCCTTCTCAGATTGCCTTTTTTTAACTTAGTAATATGACTGTAAGGTTCTTATTTATCATAGCTTTATAGCTGATTTCCTTTTAGCAATGAATAATGCTTCATTGTCTACCATAGTACCACAGTTTACTTGACCATTGGTCTGTGGAGGGATGTCTTGGTTGCTTCCTAGGTTTGGGTGACTGTGCCTAAATCTCCTCTAAACATCCATGTGCAGGGTTTTGTGTGGACACAAGGGTTGAAATCAATTGAGTAAAATACCCGAGTCACGTCACAATCATTTCAAAGAGAAATGAACCTCAGGGTCCGGCAGTGTCAGTGACTTTCAAACACTTGTAGTCGCTGAAATCCTGCCTTAAATGAAACCTTAGGTAAAATCTCAAGGTGGAGATCACATACAGATGGGCGTATCACAAACTGCTACAAACTTCATGGCTGAAAACAGTACTGATGCATTATTTGGGGGTTGGAAGACCTAACATCAGGGAGCTGGCAGGGGGGAATCCCTTCTGGAGCTCTTGTGGCTTCTTGCCTTTTCCAGACCCCAGGCCACCTGGCTTCCCAGGCTGAGGGCCCATCTCCAAAGCCAGCAGTGCAGTTCTCTCCCCACCTCTCTTCGCTTCTTCAGCTGCATCTCCTGCTCTCTCTGACTCTCCTCCCTCCCTCTTATAACAAGTTGTATAAGCCAGGAATGGTGGCACACACCTATAATCCCAGAGCTTGGGAGGCTGGAACAGGAGGATAGCAGATTTGAGGACAGTCTCAGCAATGTAGCAAGACCCTGTCTCAAAAAAATAAAAAGGACTGGGGATGTAGTTTAGAGGTAGAATGCCTCTGGGTTAAATCCCCAGTACCAAAAAAATAAATAAGTAAATAAAAATAAAAGATAAAATAAAAAGGAAAAAGGAAGTTGCATAACCACACTAAATGCACCTGGATAATCCAGATGAATCTCCCCATTCAAAATCCTTAATTTGGTCGCCTCTGCAAAGCTCCCTCTGCCACATAAGATCATATATCAACAGGTCTGGGGATTGGATGTGGACATTTTGGAGACATTATTCAGCCAACTATGGCTGAGGCCCAGCTGGTTGGAGTGCAGCTGGAATGAGCCCTGACATCCAAAAGCACAGGCCAGATTCTTAAAGCAACTAATTTGAGGCCTTCCCCAGGTCACGGAGGAGGAGATGGGGGCCCAGAAGCCAGAAGCAACTTCTTGTAGAAGCCATAATAAGTTCATGGAAGACCCATGCCTAGGTTGGCTCCTGGTTCTATTCCCCCCGTTCCCCAACCTGCTTATGTCAAAAGACCTTCCTGTGAACAATACAAGACAAAGAAGGATAGTTTGGATACAGTAAGAGTCATGGTCAAATTGCCTTACAACTTTGCAAAATGAGAACAAGGATGAGGTTTCCTGGGGCTCTGGAAAGCTGACATCCTGGGAGGACTTGGAAGGCCTTCCTCTCTGGAAACATCTTAGTGGAGAAAATCCCTGTTATTTAGCAGCTAACCATGCACTGTAAAGCAGAAGTCTGAGCTGTCCCAGTCAGAACTCTAGACCCCCGGCGGGCTCCCCAGAGACCAGGAGGCATGGTCATAGCCCAGCTGCATGGCAGAGATTTGGCCAAACCACTTGTTGGCCTAATGAGTAACCCATCTGCTCCCACAATACCCACCCCTCTCATGTCCCTGTCATTGACTCCTTTTTTTCCCCTAGTCTCAAATATGAGCCATAAGTTTAAAGACTTTGAAAAAGACTAGACTCTCGGACATTTGGGGGATCTGGTGTTTATTACAGTGGGAGATTTAAACTGCCTGTGATTTGTTCCTAATTTGGGGCAGTGACAGACAAATCATGGAGCGGGAGAGAGAAAGAGAGAGAGAGAGCGAGAGAACGAGAGAGAAGAGGAGAGGAGAGGAGAGGAGAGGAGAGAGAGAGAGAGAGAGAGAGAGAGAGAGAGAGAGAAATGAATGTATTACATTTGCATGACATCCAGGATCCCGGCACATTTGGAAGAATAACAGTTTAAAACTCCATGCAGCCACAAGTTAGAAGGAAAGAAAAATAAATGCATGTTTGAAATTAATTATATCATGAAATTTAGGGACAAAGTGCAGAGGACCCACCATCTTGATACCGTCTCATCCCTGGGTTCACTTTTGGATACCCTGATATGCTAAAACGGCTCTCGAGAACCAAAGAAGGGATCATGTTGGAAGGACACAGGTGGCTTGGGGGAGATGGATGGATGGCCCTCTCTTCTGCTTCTTGTCTTTCCTGGAGAACTACTATGTGCTAGGTACTACTAAGTCATTTAGAAAAATCTCGTTTAATCTCACAACAGTCATGTGAGTTGGTACTATCCTATGGCTCAACTTATTTTACAGAGTGAAGCAATTATACCACATAAATATTAACTACCTAGTTGAATGTGGTGTCTAGGTAACCCCAGTACTTGGGAGGCTGAAAGAGGAGGATCACAGGTTCAAGGGCAGTCTTGGCAACTTAGCCAGCCTGTTTCAAAACCAAGAATTTTTAAAAGGGCTAGAGATAGAGTTTGGAGGTAGACTGCCAATCTGCCTTCAATCTCCAGTACCAAAAACAACAAAAAAGTAACTACCTAAGCCCCCTGCAAGTGGAGGAGGTGGGATTTGAACATAGGGCTATCTGTTTCCCAGGTCTGCATTCTTCCCACTGCATCACGCTGCTTACTCTGTCTTAGCACTTGGCTGAGGACTGGGGATAAAATATAAATATGGACATAAACTCTGCCCACCAGGAGACCAGACTGGCTCAAGTAGTTCCTGAGGGAGTATCTCTCTATTGGGAGGAAGAAGGACCAGATTGTCAATGAATGGGCAAATGAATAGTTCCAGATGCCAATAAGTGTTAGGAAAGACCCCACAGCCAAGTTGAGAATCATATTTGACACTATTATCTTGTAAGATAATGAGCGTCACATCCTTGGAAGTATTTAATCAGATGAGCCTTCCACCCTGTGAAGCTGCTAACAGTTGAGGGGAACAGAAACCCATCAGCTCCATTCCTTGAGATGTTCATTCAACCACAGGCGATGTGTAACCTTCCCTGGAAGTATAGAAGTGATCCTGGAAGCGAGGTTTAGGGGGGCTAATTAGTATTCTTGAAAACTGGACCCATGCCAGGAAAGCATCAGACTGCATATTATGGTTATTATTGAAGGAGAAACAATAGAAGAGAAAGCATTCAAATTCAGATTGGAGGTTGAAGAGGGTGTAGGGACCCCAAAGTCACCCAAAGAAAGTAATGGCAGGGAAGGCGGAAATCTCCAGGTTCAGGCTGAGTTCAGGCTCCACTGAGATTGTTATCAGAGCCTCATCACTCAGCTCCGCAGAGTCCGACTCGCAGGAGAGCCAGGGTGCCGATCCTCTGCACATGCTTGGGTCCCAATGCCCCTTCAGAGCAGACAGGGGAGGAGAAACGTCCGGTCTGGGCTGGAAACAGTATAGGCACTTAAGGAACACTTCATCTTAAAAGGGGGACTGTTTTGCTTTTGTCAAGCTGGTTAATTTGTCCCAAATGTTCAAAAACCCTCCTGTTCTCTTGAAAGATCAGCCATGTACAGAGTTTTAACGTCTCCAGAGTTAACATTCAAACTGCCAGGCCAGTGGAGAGCTAAACCAAACAGCAACTCAGTCTCAACCCTGTCTGTGGGTGCAGCCAGCGGGGTCACCCGGCAAAAAGATGAATGACATCCGCTTGCAGCCTGAAGGGAACGGAGAACCGGGGCCAAGTGGCAGCCCGTCCCGCAGGTGAGTCACAGAAGGCTCAGGGAGAGTCTGCAAGCATCTTGGAAGAGACGCTCCCGGAGCTAAAGCCCCGTCTCGGCATACTGTAATTTTCCCTCAGAGTCTGGTTTAATCTGTGGATGTCCTATAGTTAGAGTCTACAGAACATCGGATGTCAGCAGTTATGTGACTCCAGGGAAAAGAGCGTCTCTGCTCCAGCTCAGTCGATTTCAGGGACCCCCATACTAATAACACTTTCCTCAGCTTGGGGCTTCCCACCCCAAGTTGCGAACTGTCAGATTTTTGAAAATTAATTTCTTCACAAAAGGAAGAGGATGTTTTCCAAAGTTTTAAAGTCTGCCTACATCCCAAGATTTATTTATTTATTTACTTGTTGTTTATTTATTTATTTACTTATTTATTTATTTATTATTTTTGCAGTACTGGGGATTGAACCCAGAGGCATTTTACCTCCAAGCTATACTTCCAGTCCTATTTTTAATTCTTTATTTTTGAAACTGGGTCTCAGTAAGTTTCAGAGAGCCTCACTAAGTAACTTAAGCTGGCCAAGAACCTGGATCCTCCGGTCTCAGCCTCCCAAGTATTGGGATTATAAGCGTGTGCCACTATGCCTGGCTTTACCCCAAGATTTTTTATTAAATATCTCTCTCTCTTTCTCTCTCTCTCTCTCTCTCTCTCACACACACACACACACACATACACACACACACACATATGCTTGCGTACACGTACAGGTATACACATACACAGCAGAGAAATTTTTTGGTATACTTTTGTAACGTATTTTCTCATGTAATCCTTACCACCACCTAGCAGGGTCGGGACTTAGTCTATGACCCCTTCCCTATTTTATAACTAAGAAGACTGAGGCTTTAGGGGGTTAGACATATTGTCCAAGTCCAGATGGCACATGGTGGTGCTAGGATTTGAACCAATTCCAAGAGCAAGGGTTCTTAGCCAGGGCTGGTTCTTCCCCTGGGGACCTTTGGCAATGAATGCCCAGAGACATTTTTAGGTGTCACAAGCAGGAAGCAGGTGCTACTGGCATCTAACAGGTGGAGGCCAGCGATCAGCTGAGCACGTGTCCATGATCAGAACACAGTGAAGAATTATTGGGCCTTAAATATCTATAGTGCCGAGGCTCAGAGATCCTGATGCAGAGTCTGCTCTGTTAACTATGACTCCAACTCAGACTCACACTGTGTGTGTGTGTGTGTGTGTGTGTGTGTGTGTGGTTGTTTTTATATTAATCCTTTTTTCAGCACAGAACCCTCTAGGGTTTGTGGTCTGTTTCAATTCCCCGGTACTATATGTGGTTGTGTAAATTCACATCAAAACTTCTTGCCACCAGATGAAAAACAGGCATCACAGAATCGTGAGGTTCTCACACAGACTTCTCACTCCTATATACTTAGAGCTGTGAGACGCCTCATTTCTCAGGGAGAGGAGCTCCTCACCCCATTTTCTCTTGTAATGCTAATAGCAGCCATGTGAACTGAGAAGTTTCCCATTTCACAGCTGAGACTATGATTTGCCCAAGGTTAACCAGCTAGGAAGTCCCAGAACTGAAACTAGACAGGCCTCCTGTCTGCAAGCCATGCATATCTCCCTATAGCTGAGGTTTCGAACCTCAGTAAGAATTTGTGCCCATTGTAAGGTTGACGTTTAAAGATCTGGTGAGGGCTGGGAATGTAGCTCAGTGATAGAGCGCTAACCTGCGCCAGGCCTTGGGCACAATTCCCAGCACCCTCCCTTCCCCAAAACAAACAAACAAACAAACAAAAACAGAAACAAACTCTGGTCCCATCACTGGGTATCTGTTTAGGAGGTCTGAGTTGGAGTCTAATAATTGGCGCTTTCTTTTTTCCTTTTTTTTTTTTTTCAACAGAGGATAGCACTAGTCTATTTCTAGCACACAGCATACGTTCATTGGTGTCCAGTGAACAGGCCTACCAATGTGGAAAGCATCTTTGCCTTCACAGCACTGCTGACTAAAAAGCACACAGCATATAATACTTTGATCTTTAAGTGGGTAATCATGGACATTCCAAGATTATATCCACTATGTTAGCCTGAGTATTCATCTATAAATATATATGTATATATATATATATATATATATATTTTTTTTTTTTTTTTTTTTTTTAAATAATGCTTAAAGAGACTTCTAGAAACAATGGGACTACGTTAGGACCAGCAAGAAGACAGTGTTACAAGGACTGCAAATATAAGATTGGGAGTTGGTTTTCACGTGAAGCTGTTACATAGGACATCTCTCTCAGTTGATCACACAGCCAACACAAGCTGTGATCATAGGAGATTTAGAAGTCTTAGGACAGGCACCTGGCTCAAGCAACTCCCTGGATAAATATCTCAAATTAAAACTCCATTGAGGCCGGAGGACTGAAACCCATGTAAAAAGCTATGAGTGGACAGAAGGACTCACGCAAAGCGTGCTGGGGAAAGGGTTCATGAGGGGCTAAGCACACCAACATTAGGCTGGGGAGGCCCCACGGGTACAATGGCTGACTCAGAAGCACCCAGGGGGCGTCTACTTGGGGAGGAGGAGCACTAGGGTGACTGAGTACAAAACGGTGTTTCAGGAGGAATGGTCCAGAAGGGTCAGGTCATGCTGTTTTTGACCCACCAATACTTCACATGTTTGAAGGGCTGTGATACAGATTCCTTCCCAGATACTCTCTCCTGGTGTTGCCAGCTGAAGCCTCTCAGAGCCTACTGGCTGGTGACATCCAGAACATCCCATTCATTCCTGGAGGTGGGGGGGACCTAGTGCTGCAGATTGTCCTGGGAAGCTGGACGAAGTCACCACTAAGCCACTGCTTAAGTCCAATCCCCGGCCTTCCTTTTGTGCTCTGTAGTCCAGAAACATTTCTTTAAAAGCCAGAAAATCTGTAAGTGTGAGCAGCATGTCGAATATGCTACCAGCCACTTCATTTTGATGTTGCTGTAATGTAGTTGTGAAGGCCGCCACATTAAACCCAGGGATCCGCTCCAGCAGCTGTTCTTCAATATACTTTTCCACCAGAGAAATATATTCATTAAAAATGGGCGTGTAGGTGAGCGTATTCTCTTCCGTGTCTTCAAACTCCTGGTAGTACTTATTGGTGAAATTTCTCTGTAATAACTGGAACTCGTCATCCATGATAATGTCCTCTAAATATCCGACCACAGTATCAAATTCTGTATCAGAAGCAGAGGAGAAGGACAGCGCTCTTGCGCCAGGGCGTCCGTCGGCACAGCGCCGCATGCACCTGCGCATGCGAACCGCCCGTCGGCTTCCTCCCCCGCCCACGGCCGGGGCCCCCTGCGTTCTGTCCCTCCCGCCAAGAGGAGGCCTCGCTGCCCACGCCTCTGCCCGCTCAGCGCCCACGCACGAGGCCCAGCCTTCGCTCTCTGGCGATAATTGGCATTTTCAACAAGTTCCTTATGGGGTTTTAATACAGGGGATCATATTTTGAGGAATGCTCAATTTCCAGTGCTTCGCATCCAGCACTATATAATGCTGGATATAAGTCTGTTTGATTACAGAAATATTGCTTAGGTAATAGTAAAAATAATGGGAGATGAATGAGTGTGCACGCAGATAGACATGGGCAGGTTGCTTCTGCAGAAAAATAAAACAAAACAATAAAGAGAGCAGCGGCATCCAGCAGCAAGTTCTACTCCCAGCTCTACACTTCCAGCCTGGTGACCTTGAACATTAACCTTGGCCTCTCTATCCTTTATGCTTTCATCATTTGCTATTTATTAGTAAAGGAGTAATAAACGTATCTGCTTTTCAGTATAGTATCAGCAGCCAGGTGTGGTGGCACACACCTGTAATCCCAGTACTTGGGAGGCTGAGACAGGAGGATTGCAGGTTCACGGATAGCCTCTGCAATGTAGCAAGACTCTCAGCAATCTAGCAAGACCCTACTTCAAAACAAACAAAAAAATTTTAAAGGGGCTGGGGGTGTAGCTTGAGGTAGAATGCCCCTGGGTTTAATCCTTAGTGAAGGAGGGAGGGAGGGAGGGAGGGAAGGAAGGAAGGAAGGAAGGAAGGAAGGAAGGGAGGGAGGGAGGGAGGGAGGGAAATAATGTCAGCATTAGACATGGGATGTACTTAGTATAAAAGGAAAGTTTACTAGAATATACTGAACAAAAGCCTCCCATTTTTGTTGCCCTCAGTATCTGCATTGACCCTCCAGGCTCCGGCAGAGCCAACTGGGTCTCTAGTGCGCTGCTCGCAGGGATGAGACGCCCACTGTATCCCCCACCCCCCGACGCACACACACATTCCCCTGGATCACTGAACCAGAAATAAGCAGCATTGCACAAGCATCTGAAATATTTTCAAATTTATAAACATGCCTAGAGCAAGAGTCCGTCTCCCCAGCTCTGATGAGCGCATGCGTGGCCCCTTCATTCTGTTACTCTTCATGGGATTGGGCTGTGAGCACACATCCATGAATGAATTGAAAGACGGGTGTCAACAAGTGGCAGAGAGCCTGGCACAGGGGTACAAGCCTGCAATCCTAGTACTTGGGAGGCTGAGACAAGAGGATCATGGGTTCAAGGCCAGCTTCAGCAACTTAGCAAGGCCCTGTTTCAAAATAAAATGGGCTGAGGGGTATAGCTCAGAGGTGGAATGCCTCTGAGCTATTAAAAAAAAAAAAAAAGATGGTCAGATAGTTTTCCTTGGCATTTCTGTTTGAAAATCCTACCAAAGTCAAATGCACTCAGCTCCATCAAACAGTGAGGATCTCCGGTTCACACGGCCACAGGTCTGCCCTCGGCTGGCAGGGATGAGGAAGAATGGCAGGGCAGATGAGCGAGACAGGCGTCCACCCGGATCCCAGCACGTGTCAGCTGCGCCCCCACTCTTCGAGGCAGGCGGCACGGAACGTGTGGTTCGCAATGGCGTCGAGGCAGACACGGCCCTGTCCTCAAGCTGCTTAGCGTCTGGCGCAGAATCAAAACTGCTGAAGACCCAGACAGCACAGCTGTTGTTGGGATATACGGGGGCAAAGA
The DNA here is from genome assembly GCA_004027655.1 of Graphiurus murinus. Lineage (NCBI taxonomy): Eukaryota > Metazoa > Chordata > Mammalia > Rodentia > Gliridae > Graphiurus > Graphiurus murinus. The sequence continues at coordinate 40,087 of PVLC010004890.1, read as the reverse complement.
AAGCACGCCCGACAGCAGGGGACAGGCTTTATTTAGGAATAAAACCTGGAAGGAGGCGTCTGCAGGGGGAGAGGGCCCACGAGAGTCAGGAGCCCGCCTCCTTACAGGCGAGGGGGGTATAGCAGTAGTCGTGTAAGCCGCTGATGGGTGTACTAGTGGCCAGGTCATGTGGGGCAGGGCAATGGTTGCGGGGCGTTTCTCCTTCTTTGTTTCTTTGTTCTCGGTCCTCCCCCAGCATGACCTCATGGCTAGACCTCACAGTGCCCACAACTGACTATATGACCATCCAACTCATTTAAAAAAAAAAGTACTGTCACAGACCCGAGGAGACCGGGGAGACAGGATGACCCGGTGCACTATGGTATCCAGGAAGGGAAAGAGGAAAAATGGGTGAAACTGCGTGTGAAATTTAGTTGACAGCAATGTTTCCATGCCAGTGTCTTCATCTTCACGGATACACCCGCTATGGGTGGGTGCTTCAGTCTGCGGGAACTAATGACACTTCAAAGTCAGCAAGAGGGGAGGTAGAGCAGGATATGAGGGACTGCTAGCATCCTCCAAGCTTTACTGTAAATCTAAAATTGTGCCAATAAAAAAGTTCATTTTTAAAGAAACCACAAAGGAAGTTCTTGTGGGTTTTTTTTTTTTTTAATGCAGATTTCTTGGTCCTTATCCCCAAATATTCTGGTTCATGAAGGCTTTGAATTCTTAGGTGGGAAGCGAGGAAACCAGACCTGGTTGACCTGGTTCCTGTCTGTTCTGAGCTCACGGGCTCAGCTTCCCTTCTAGTTGTTGGAATTCCACAGTTTCACGTGACGGGCGACATTATGGGTTTATTCCGCATTTCCTTACTCCCATGTGATTTAGCTGGAGAAGCAGTTGGGAGTTTTAGGTTGGAGGAACTCAGAGCCAAGTCTGCGAGGAATCATGCTTCCAGTCCTTCTATGACCCTCAACTTCAGAATACCAGGGAGAGGATGGCACATGTCACCTGGCTACCCGTCAGAGAGAGGGGACAGAGCACCTTCCTGCAGGTCCATTTGTATTCAGTCTCGTGAATGTAAATCAGGGAGAGGAAATTCCCCCACAGGGAAAGGAGGTTGCTGCTTCTGGAAAGAACAGGAGTAAATGTTGGGGAGCACCAAAGCCAGGTGCGACTGAGGAACATGCATGTGAACAGTCTCTGCCCGCACCCCCACCTCCAGGGGACTTGCCAGGGAAGCAAAGTACCACCCTTGAACCCTTGAGAAGCACTGGTCCAGCAGGGTGGATGGACTCAGGTTGGGATACAAAGCAGATGCGATGCCATTTGTCTTCAAAGGAAAACAGAAAAAGTATTAGAAGCCCAGAGAGAGAGAGAGAGAGAGAGAGAGAGAGAGAGAGAGAGAGAGAGAGAGAGAGAGAGACTGATTCGACCATAGAGATGAGGGAAGGTGCTCTGGAAAAAGTGGCGGTGAGCCGGTCCTGAAGTAGGGCTAGGATTTCAGAAGGTGAAGAAGGGCAGCAGAGCAGGGACTGAGAGGAGGTACCACAGCCCAGCATGGGGTGCAGGGGGAGGGAGGTAGAGACAGCAGTAAAGAAAAGCCCAGGCCAGAGGGAGGAGAGTCCCCAAACACCTGCAAGGTGCACCTGCTGGGGACCTTCTGCATGCAGAGTAATTAACAGCACGTCCTGGCTGCTCATTATGCCTGGATAGATTGCAGACTCCCTGCCAGAGCCCTTGAGATGGGGAGACTGGACACCCACCGGGAGAAGAGGAAGGAAGGTAGCGGAATGTGTCTGGCATCAGGTAATAGAAACCTAGTTGCCCTGGGTATTGCAGATTAGTGTAACCACTTTGGAAAACAGTATGGAGGATCCTCAGACGAATGGGAATGATCCTACCATATGATCCAGCAATACCACTTCTGGGTATCTACCCAAAAGAATGGAAACTAAACTATCAGACCAAATCATGTGTATCTATGTTTATAGCTGCATAATTCACAATTGCCAAACTGCGGAACCAGCCAAGATGTCCATCAACAGATGAATGGATTACGAAACTATGGGATATGTACACAATGGAATTTTACTCAGCCATAAAGAAGAACAAAATCATGTCATTTGCACATAAATGGATGGAACTGAAAAACATTAAGTGAGATTAGTCAGCCACAAAAAGTAAAATATCGCATGCTCTCCCTAATATGCGGAATCTAGGGAGAAAATGGGACATAAGAGGGACTCTAGACGAAGAAGGAGAAACCTTAGATGAGCAAAGAAGGTGACTTAACTGAAGGTGATGGGGGGAGGGAAACACCCTAATGCACATGATGTACTTTCACAAACATATGAAAGTCAATCACTAAACTGAACATGAGAAGGAGGGAGGGGGAGGGAATGGGACAGGAATTGGAGAAGGGTTAAATGAGAGATGTGTGCATGTATGCTTTTACCAGCTTGTACCTAACAAAGATGTGTGATTATAATGCACCAATTAGAAAGAAAGAAAGAAAGAAAGAAAGAAAGAAAGAAAGAAAGAAAGAAAGAAAGAAAGAAAGAAAAAACAAAAACAAAAAAAAGGAAAGAAACCTAGTTGTCCTGGGAACAGAACAGAAAGCTGCTGAGAGATTTGGCAGATTAGAGCTGGCCGGACTTGGGAACTGAGTGACTCTGAGAAATGAGAGGAGGTTTGCTGCCGAGGCGCCCTCAGGGACCACAGGATAGCATGCTGGACCAGGGGGCTGGGTGCAGGCTTTGAGGTACTGGAGCCCTGCTGACCAGGGAGGGCTGCCAGCTTTCATGCTCCAGGTAATATCATCAGCGTAGGTTGCCAGAATATCTGTCAGATGAAACCAAAGAGCTAAGCCTGCATAGTCAACAGTGCTGAGTCTCAAATTTGAAGAGCAAAGCAAATGTCGAACTCAAAGTCTAAACAGTGAAGAACATTGTCAGGATGGTCGCAATCTGCTGATACAAAGAGGTTGAGGAAAGGGGACCAGAAAGCAGACTGTGAGCAGTAAGTGTGTCCTGTAGCTCTCTTATGTGGTGAATATTTCCGGTTGGGTGTGTCGCAGGGTCGTGAACCATCAAGAACAGCCTTTGATGGCAGACAGAAATCAGTGAGATCCAGGTTAGATCTCAGCACCTCTGCTGTGTGACCCTGTGCAGATTATTAAACTTTTCTGAATCTCAGGACTTTCTTCACAAAAAAAGATAGCAGTACTTCTTTGAAATTTTTGTGTGGAGGATTAGAAATAATATATAACATAGGAACACATGTATTTATATAGGTAGTTACACAAATGGTCAAAATGGTAGAAATTTTGCTTCCCTTCTTGAGCAATGAGTCTAGGAATTCAGACAGCACAAACTCTCCCTCTCTCTCTCTCTCTCTCTCTCTCTCTCTCTCTCTCTCTTTCTTTCTCTCCCCCCCAATTTAGATTGAACTGATTGGAAGAAAATTATTTATGTTAATAGAGTTATCCCAAAAGAAACTGTATTCCTCCCTGCTATGGCATCCCATGGAATACCTTGGTTCCTTTGTCCACTGAGGTCTAATGGTTCAATTCTTCCTTTGGTCCTATGAGCTAGCCCACATAGTTCTAGTAAATTCCTTGTTTGCTAATTATCCAGAGAAATTTAAATGGCTTGCATCTGAAAATAACTCAAAACTGATTCAGTTCCTATTAACATTAATAGTAGCATTTGTATACCTAATATCAATGATTATAATTATTGCCTATGATTACATTATACTTAGTACTTGTAGTAGTGTGGATATTTTTCCTAGTACCTAAGTCCCAGGTTTGGGGCTAATGGGAAGAGGATGGAACTGTACATGGAGAGAGAGAGAGAGAGAGAGAGAGAGAGAGAGAGAGAGAGAGAGAGAGAGAGAGAATGTGTGACATTCTACATCTCCAGCCCCTTTTTAATTGTTTGAAATAGGGTCTTAAGTTACTGCACACTGTCCTCTAATCTGTGATCCTCCTGTCTCAGCCTCCCAAGTACTGAGGTTTACAGGCATGTACCATCGTACCTGGACCTGTGCATGTATTAATAGATACTAGATACTACCCTCTCTGGCACTCTTGCTACTCGAAGAAATGACAGATGCTTTGTGTGAAATGGCATAGAGAAGAAAGATCAAAGATATGTCACTGTTTTCTGTGTGCTGCAATGGATGCTGTGGAAAATCTTGGACTTAGATGCCTATCTCAGAATAGCAGAGCTGAGAGGGGTAAAAGTGGGAATTCAAACTCCAGAGAGAAAGGATGCTAAGTCTGGCAGGACCCTGGGGAATCAATTAAATATCATCTGTTTCTGAAGCAGGCATAGCCACATGTATCCCCCGCCCCATGCCAAAATCAGATTATATCACATCCTACTGCATAAGTTTTCTTGGAAATTGTTCTACTCCGGTAGGATAAACACAAACACACGTAGATTTGTTGTAGGCTCTCGTTTATCCTGAGGGTGTTTTGCACTTCCATTGAGCTGGTGTGGGCCCTACCTCCCAACTGTTCAGAGTTGACTCCGACACATTTTACACTTGGGGAAACTGAGGCCCAGACAGAGAAGACTCTTGCTGGACCAGCATCACACAGAGAGCAAATATCAGGGCCAACTCTGGAACCAGGCCTCTTATTTACCCAACCCAACAAAGGAGGAAAGAAAGATTCCAGGGTGGTGAGGGGGGGCATGGAGATAGCTTTTGTTTGCTTTTGTTTTATATCAAGTGTAATGTTCCCCCTGTATGCATTCTGGCATTTTTGATTCTGAGAAGGAAGCTTCATTCTGTGAGTGTTATTTTGTTCCAGAGCAGGGCTCTTCCCCTGCAAATCCTTACAGGTGGCTGAGAAAGCCAGATGGAGCAGCTGGGTTACTACAGACTAAAACGAACGCTGAGGTATCAAGTTCTGCTAGTTTACCCTGCAGAGCTGGAGCTTCTGTCACTGGTATTATAAAAGTCTTGAAATGAGTTTTGGGTAATAGACATCTGAGTCATCAGAAATAAAATCTGGATCAACTGGGAGGTCTGAGACAGGAGCTCCTTGAACTTCCTGCACAGGTACTGCTCTCGTAGCTGCCTCTGTCTGCTGTTCTTTCACCTATGAAATGCTCAGAATAACCCCTGTGGCATATCAGTATAGTTTCCTTACGCATCTTTATGTACTTTTCAAATATTTTTTTTTTCTTTTTGGTTCTAGAGGTTGAACCTAGGGACATTCTACCTCCAACCTATACCCCCAGCCCCATTTTTTTAATTTTTACTTTGAGTTGCAGTCTAAGTTGCTGAGGATCTCCCTACATTGCTGAGGCTGGCCTTGTAACTGTGATCCTTCTGTCCTAGCCTTCCAAGTACTGGGATTACAGGCATGTGCAATCATGCCCAGCTTCAAATAATTTTGTTTATGTGTGTGTGTGTGTGTGTGTGTGTGTGTGTTCATTTCTTATTTTTAATTTAATACTTGTAAGAACTTTGTTATGTCATTATGAATTCTCCATATATATCACTTAGGAGAGCTATATAATTTTTAGCCATTAATGGTCCGATAGTCATCCTTTTTAATATTATGAGAAATTTGGATTATTTTCACATTTTTGCTAATTAATAATTGTTTACTAATATGTGCATCATTTTTTCCTATTCCTTCAAATGGAAAATAGTTAACCTATGAGATTCCTATATTTAGATTTTGCTGTTTTACTTTATTTTTGCCTGCCTTAGGGAATTTCATTGAAGAAAAATATATTTCACAACTCAAATATAAAACATGTATAGCTTTCTTAGCCAAGTACTGGTGGCACACACCTGTAGTCCAGTACTTGAGAGGCTGAAACAGGAGGATCACAGGTTCTAGGCCAGCCTCACAACTTAGTGAGACCCTGTTCCAAAATAAAAAATAAATAAATAAAAAGGGATAGAGTATAGCTCAGAAGTAGAATGACCCTGGATTCAATTTCTAGCACAACACACACATACACATACACACACACTCACACACACAGCATAAATTTTTTTATATTATCTTCTGTCTGCTCATGAAGTTGAACCTGGGTGGGCCCATGTTCTCTAACAAGTTATCCTTCTTCTTCAGTAAAATACTCCCAAATTCTTTATATCTTTTTATTTTCTCCCCCCCCCCCAACTTTTGGTACTTTTGGTACTGAGATAGAATACCCAGAGGTATTCTATCTCTGAGCTATACTCTGCTTTTTTATTTTTTTATTTTGAAATAGGGTCTTACTAAGTTGCTGAGGGGCTCACTAAATTGCTGAGGCTGGCCTCAAACCTTCGATCCTCCTGTTTCTCAACCTCCTAAGTACTAGGATTACAGGTGGGCACCAGCGTACCTCGCTCCAAAGCCTTTCTTTAATCCCACTTCTCCCATTGGGGGCTGACAAGTGCCCCTTTCTCCTCTTTTCTACAGCCTTGAGTGTTGTAAGATCACAGTCCCACAGCAGTGACATGGTTGTAAGGAAAGCCCTTAGGTACAGATGCTGCCTTTCCTCCAAGGGCGCCCCGGCCTGGCTCTGCAGCCAGGGGGCAGATTCCATCTTCAGCAAAGGGAGGCAGAGGAAGGGACAGCAGGAAGAGGTGGGTAGGCCCAGCTCCTTGTGTGAGCTAGCCATCCTGGGTTGGGGATCACAGCAGGAGAGAGGCCAGGAGACCCCGGTCTTTAATCTGAATGAATACCTCCACTCCAGAATTCTGCAGCAGTTGCCCCAGGTCCTCATTTTCATTCCAATTCATAGGCTGTCCTGACATCTACACTATTTCTCTAGCAGCTATAGGCAAGATCTAGCCAACTGTAGGCCGTGCAGAGGCAGGGATCAGTCATTGATAAAAATCTAAGAGGGGCTTTTTACATTAGCCAACTCTTAAATAATGCCATATTTCCAACATAAAGTTCAATCCCACAGTAAACTGCAGTTTAGAAATATCACACTTGAAACAAAGCTGCGAGCTCATACATTAATTCCTCCAGTTGGCCAGTATTTCTGTAGACGCTGGTAGTTCTCAGGTACTGCAGAAATCCATGATCTGAAGTTTCCCAACATCTTTTTTACCACATCTTTCCTGTAAGGAGAGAGTAATCCTGCTTCCAAATTATGCTGCTGAGCACAAACCAAAGATTGATACACTAAGCTGCTCCTGGAACTAGACGTGGGAAGAGTAATCATTCCAATCAGATGTTTTTAATTAATCTCTTGTGCTCTAGGCTTATCTGGTCCTAGAAAATGAAAGCCGTGAATTTTCACAATGCACGCGCCAGATTGTATGTGTAATTCAGTGGAAAGCCCCTAGCAACAAAGGAAGATGCTTTAATATTTCTAGTACTTTCCTAAGCCCTAGGGAAGCTTGGGTAACATTTTGCAAACTAATCATCTTCCTGGAACTCCCACTCGACTCTCAAACCTCAGAGTGTATCTTATTGTTACCCTGAAATTATCCCACAGACCCAGGGTTGGTGGTTATCAAAGGACCAGGGATACAGGCTATGCTGAGCCTCTCTGAACTCTCAGAAGAGTTAAGTATATAGCGAGGAGCCTGAAACTCAGTTCCTGAGGACCAGTAGTCCAAAGACGACCTCTCATGTCCAGAACATGTATGCATGCGCACATGTGTGTGTGTGTGTGTGTGTACGTGTATGTGTGCTAGAGGTGGAAAAATCAGGGGCAGAGGCTTTGAATTAGTTGGTCTGATGTCAAACACAGTCAGAGAGACAATCATTATCCAACTATCTCTCCAGGTCCTACCCGCTCTCCCCTTTCCTACATGTCAATGAGATCGGCAGGGATACCTTCCCACGGGGACTTAGACTTGTTGGAGCTGTGTCCTTCATCAAGCCTTATTTCTCATGCCTTTCCACCATTCTATTAATCTCTCACCTCATGGATCTGGAGTCCCTTTTGTTTCTTATTTTCTCTCTAGCTTCCACATATGAGAGAAAACATACGGCCCGACTTTATGATCATTGATTTTAATATTATCACAAAAGTTACTCAGATGTGCCCATTTCTAGGCTAGTTGTTTGTTTCTGTTTTATTGAGATGCAGATATGTCTTGCCTTCATATAAGGAAAGTAAAATTACAGCAGGTGTGTGTGTGTGTGTGTGTGTGTGTGTATAAAATTTAACACTCATTAAACACTACTGTGTGTCACAAAATCTCATACTGAACATTTCTTCATGAGAGCCTTATGCATCGTATGCTACCCTCATCTATAATATGGAAATCATGATTTTAGCCTCCCAACACCAGCCACTTTCCCAAGCCAACATTTCCCCTAGGCCAGGATACAGGAGGCCACGCCCTGAATCCCACATTAATAATTATCCCTCTGATTGCAGACAGCTTTATGGGTTTCTGATATGCTTTTCCATACATCATCTCATACAGTGTTCTTAGCAAAATTATGAACTCATTACCCTTTCCTGGAGAGAAGAGACTGTGACTCTGAGAAGCAACATTGTCATTAGGGAGGTAACTGGATAACAGAAGCAAACTTAGAGAAATAGTAGTCCCTAAGGGTGGAAATCGAGTCAAGTCATGCTTCCACTGAACACCTGGGGTTCTAGAACGAGGATGAATCTCAACCCCACAGAGCAGCCAGGGCCTCAGATAACCCATCTCAGTGGACTCTTCCTCCTTCTCAACCTCAAGCCTACATTGAAGCCACAATGAACCCTCTAGATCCTCCGTGTCGCTGATATTTTGAAGCATCAGGCCTTCCGCATGCTCTTTCTCTCTTTGGAATAATCCAATTCCTAGCACACCTCTTGCCATTCCCATCTAGATGATGGCCACACTCTTCAGCTCCTCAACTTATGTCACTTTCTTAGGGACACCTCTGACCCAAACTGTGGACTAGAGTTCCCCTTTGAGCTCCTCCAGCCTCAATCAATGAATGTTAAGTTTTACACACACACACACACACACACACACACACATACACACACACACACACACACACACACACACACACACACACACACACACATCTGCTCCAATCTCCAATTTAACTTTCCTTATACAAATGCAAAACATATATCTGCATCTTAATAAAACAGAATCATCTAGCACAGGCCAGGGCTGCTCCAGCCTTATTCTTCTCCATCACAGTACCTGTTCTGCTATATTGTGAAGAACTCTTAGCCATATTCCAACATAAATCCAGATCTGCAGAAAGGCAGGGCCATGATATCCCTTTACCTTTTCAGGTCTGATGCACAGTGAATATATCCCAAAGGCACAACTACTCTTGAAGTTTCTATTCTTTTTTAAGATAGACAAACAGAAAGAAGGCCTGAGAAAGTTAGGGAAGACCTTTGGTAGGCAAGATGAGACTCTGATTTTATACAGTGGGTTGGATTTGCAGAGGGGTGGGGCAGGACAGGACATCCTCAGTATGAGAAATAGCATCAGGTCCTCGTGGGTATGACATTTTCAGGGATCACGAAAAAGCTTGGACAGGTTGAAGAGGGGGCTGCAGGTTGGTAAGGAAGGATCACCCTGACAAAGCTGACATTTATTGAATGCTGACTGTGAGCAAGTCATTGCTCCTAGAACTGTAAACACGTTAACATCCTCTAGCAACATTCTGAGAAGAACATTTCCTGAGTTCAAACAGCTACAGGATGGCAGCACTAGAATTCAAACTGAATTCTTCCTTTTTGTTAAATTAAAGCCTAGTTGGGTATGGGGATACATGCCTGTAATCCCAATACTTGGGAAGCTGAGACAGGAGGATCACAGGTTAGAGGCCAACCTCAGCAACTTATAGTGAGGCCCTCCACAACTTAGTGAGATCCTTCTTCTAAATAAATAAATGAATAAATAAATACATACATACATATTGAAGCTTGTGCTTTTTTCCAAAAAGAGTCTCCCACAATATGCACATGGCAAGAGTGGAGCAGGATGTTTAAGAAATGTTTGGGGGCTGGGGATGTAGCTCAGTGGTTGTGTGCTTGCCTCACATGCACAAGGCCCTGGGTTCAATCCCCAGCATGGCAAAAAATAAATAAATAAAATCTCATCATTTTTCGGCAAAATCAAGGGCATCCTTTCATGACCCATAAGCACAGGTGCAGTGGAAGGATTCTGAGCAGGAATCACCGGGGAGGGTCCTACTGGAAAGCCCAAGTCTCAGCAAAAATGCTCCAGGGCCTGAGGGAGCCCTGCTCTATCCTGACACAGAGATTGTTATTAAGTCCACAGGAAACGACTAAGGGAGAAGGGACAGAGGATGGACAATAAATGTGGCTGCTGCCACTGGCCAAGTGATTTCCGTGGCCCATGCTTCCCATGGCTGGCACAGTGCTGCATAGGCCTGATCGCATTGATTCCTCAAAGTCACTCTGGAAGGAGGACACTGATTTTTTAAAGATGAGAAAATAGAGGCCTAGAGAGGTTACTTGATTTTTCCAAAGTCCCAAAGCAAGTCAGTAAAAGGAGAGAAGATGTAAACATAGGTGCCCCAGACACCAAAACTCTATGCCCTACTTCTCCTTAATGACTTTCTTATCAAACAAGACAGGGAGCCCTGAGGGGCTGGCCTTATTGAAGGAAGACCAGGGAGGAAGTGAAAGATTGCCTCCCGCGGTGTCAACCAAACCCACACATGCTGCATATGCTGAGCGTTCAGGATCCATGCCAAACAGCAATTCTAGAGACCTTATCTCCACCTCCACACCAGATTTATATGATTTCCTTGCAACCTTTTCTCTAGACTGCTGAAAGAGAAGGAAACAATAAAGCAATGTGGAAATGCTTTATATCTGTTTTGCAATACATTAGCAACATTCCTCTGTATCTGTACATTGGACTCATATTGAAAATAGAAAGACTGTTCCTGGCCCATGTTATCTGCTTCTCAGTCCTACAGGATTTACCCTCTAGTCACTTAATATTGCCTAAACTGAATGTTCTAGAAAATAGCAGCTTGGGGAGAGAATAAGATTTTATATTTTTATGTAGATAGCAGCCTGGGGGGAGAATAAGATTTTATATTTTTATGTAGATAGTGCCATTGTGCTCAGCAAGCACACAAACTATAATACAAAGACAGGGTAATAATATGTATTTGCAGAGTCAACAAAGCACATGCCTTGCTGATGCACTGACATTGATGGGAATGTCATTAATCATTAAGTTTTCTGGTAAAGACAAATAGCTCCAGAGTCACCCAGACTAGGGTTTCTAGGGTTTGATATGTCCATTGTGGAGGAGAGGGAAAAAAAAAACTATTTCAGTCTGCATTCTCACTACTATAACCCTAAATACTCACAACTCACAACTTAGAAGAAGGAAAATTGATTTGTTGACAGTTCTAGAGATTTCAGGGGTTCAGTCCATGTCAGGCCAGGTCTGCAGAGCTCGGGGCATGGCAGAGGGAGCAGAGAGAATGAGCAAAAAGGCTCTGCTCTTACATCAGAGATCATGGAGGCTGGTTGGAAGCAAGAGAGAGCAAACAAGGGGATTCAAGGCATAAGCACACAGTCTCCAAGGCAATACTCCCAGTAACCCACCTCCTCTAGTCACATGCTACCTGCCTAGGTTACTACCCAATAAATCCACTACAATGGATTTGCCTACTGGTGAGATTAGAGCCCTCATGATTTAATGATATCAATTCTGAACATGAGTGCTTTCAGGGGACTTTCTATGTATGAACCATACCACCACCTTACTATTGGAAAATACAGAGGAAGCCAAAAGGAGGGGTAAGTAGCTCAAGATCATGAGTTCTATCATAAATCAAACCAAGTCCACCATGGTTACAAGTTAAGAAGGTTCTACATTGGTTCCCAAAGAGTATCATTCCTGGAATTCATGCCTTTGATAGTTCCCTCCAACCATGAATATAACTGATGTGTGTAACCAATAGGATATTGCAGAAGCAACAGTGTGTGTCTTCAGAAGTTAGGTTATAGAAGACATAGCATTTCTCCCTTGCCTTCTCTTAGGTTGCTTCTACTGGGGCAAGACAACTACCAAAACATCAAGCAGCCCAAGGGGCAGGTCCTCCCAGGACAGCGAATGGCAGCCTCTGGCCCACAACCAGCACCAGCTTGCCAACTCAGAAGCAGATTCTCTGACCTTAGATGACAGTGGTTCTGGCCCAGGTGTTGAATGCAACCTCCAGAGAGACCTAAAGCTGCTCCCCGATTCCTGACTCATGAAAACTATGTGAGTTAATACATGCTGTTTTAATCTGCTAAGTTTGGGGGTGATTTTATGTGGTACTAGGGATTGAACCCAGGAGCATTCTATCTGTGAGCTATACCCCAGCCCTATTTTATTTTTTTCATTTCAAAATAAGGTCTTACTAAGTTGTTAAGCTGCTCAGGTTGACCTTGAATCTGCAACCATCCTGCCTCAGTCTCTCAAGTACTAGGACTAAAGATGTGTGCCATCATGCCCAGCTGGTGATTTATTACACAGTAATATAACACATACAGGAAATTACTTAGACTAGTTTTTCTGTAAGTAGACCCTAAGAGTGGGATTTGAGTGCACATCATTTATTGTGGGAGTACTCTTTAGGGAAAATCTGTAAGATAGTAAATGAAGAAAGGATGGAGAAAGGGCTCAAGGAGGGTGTGGTCTTGGGAGAGTTCTTGCTTTGACTGTCTGCAGAGGTTCTGGATTGTAAGCCTTCCACAAAGTTGCCTCCTTAAGGGGATCAGGCTTTGATCTTCCTGTATCTGTCAGCTATTGGCTGTGGGCTGTTCCCTTTGGGCAAAACTTCCTGGGTGAGACACCTCTTGCTAAAGAAAGGATGCTCTCCAGAGAAGAGGGGCAAATAAGAATCCTGAGCAGCCAGTTCTGTTTCAGCCGATCCCTCCCCACTAGGAACTGGAGGTGGGTGAGCATTCCCTTGAGTCCAGGGAGATTGCATACACATTTATCCCAGGAAGAAAATAATGGAAATAATGTCTACGTTAACCCATGCAAAGGATTTGCTCAGCTTAACACTTGCAAATCCAAGGAATCCTGAAATCCTACAGGCTGAGAAGCTTCTGCCTTCTCATAAACTCAAAAAGTACACGTGCAATTGTTCATTCTACTCTCTAATTAATCAAGGCGTACTGTTTTTATTTATGGGTGCTTTGTAACTTACACTCTTACTATCTCTGCCCTTAGCATCACAAGGGGAGGAGATGATACAGTGCATCAAGGAACGATTGAGAAAGAAAGCCACCGTCCTCCATGTATTCACACAGCTGCAAAGAAGTTGCCTTCAAGAGGTTGATCACACGAGGTGTCTACTCTCAGTAGACGATTATGATGAGTGTTTTGATCTTCCCGAACGCATCCGACAGGCTGGCCCAGCACGGGATTCCTGCTTAGGTGGTATGTGCTGGACGGAGCCCTAACTCACCCCTCCATAAAACGTCTAGAAGACTACCAGACATTTCTCATAGAATAGTTCTTTGCATGATTTTAAGTCCAGCCAAGCTCAAAACATCCATCTCTAATGTCGGTTTTGCATGCATTACAAAATGCCTCTTTTTTGTTTACTGCTTGTATCTTTGCCCAGCCTCTGAAAGGGGGAAGGAATACACACTGCAACCCAGAAAGAAGACAGGAAAAAAGAGGAGACGTTGAGACACTCCACCACTCTGGATCTATGGGTCACCAGACTGTGCATATTGGTTATTTCTGTAACAAATCCTGGAGGCTCAAATTCAGCCATGAGCTTCTTTAAGAATAGAGGTTGATGGCATGCCTGTAATCAAAGTACTTGGAAAGCTGAGACAGGAGGATCACAGGTTGAAGGCCAGGCTCAGCAACTTAGCCAGACCTTAGCAACATAGCAAGATGCTGTTTCCAAGTAAAAAATAAAATAGGTCTGGGGGCATAGTTCAGAGGTAGAATGCTCCTGGGTTCATCCCCAGCACTACCAAAAAAAAAAAAAAAAGAAAAAGAGAGAGGTTGGTATCTTGATTCTTCTCTGTTTACCTCTAGAATATAGAATATATATTTTTTCTATATTTTCTTTCCATATCTCTATATTTTCTATATTCTGTATTTTCTTTTTATTTTCCTGGTGCTGGGGATTGAACCCAAGGCATTGCACACACTCTACCACTGAGCTGCACCCCCAGTCCTCCCTCAGCTATCAGTATTTTCTGATATAGTCTCTACTGTAGCAAGTTCCTGGTAACTGCTAGTTAAATAATTCATAACTTTCCCAGTCTAATATTTTCCCCCAATTGTATAATGACAGGCAAGATCTTTAACATCCCTAGCACCTAAGATAGCCTGATGCATGGTATACACCCATTGATATTTCTTGAATTAACAAATGAGTCGATGGTTTGAATTTGCATTCAGACATAGTTATTGGCAGTGGGGGTCTCATGACTGAGGGGCTTTCTACCTTACCATCGGGCATGCCATCCAATTTTCGGGAGCCTCAGCTGACCCAAAGGCTCACTAGCAACTTCCCTCTTTATTTTCTTGACTGCTGCTTTGAAGAAGCGGCATCTCATTTTATCCAGGGCAAAGCAGGAAATCTCTGTTTAAAAGGTGACTTGTAATCAGGGAGCCTGAACACAGACTTGCTGAATCTTTCTGTGGGAACCAAGTTGGATTTCAAATGCCCCCAGTTGCCTCGGCTGTCCCAGGCACGTCTGCTCAAGTGCTAATGAATTATTTCCAGCTTTATCATGAGCTGGGGTCAGGAGCAAGAGTATTGTTCTTGGACAAGAACTCACACATCCTCGGGAAGCTCACGCTTCGGGTAACCTCAACAGGAGGTCAGACTGTCTGCATCTCTCTGGGGCAGACAGAATGTGAGCCTGAATTAGTGTTGGAAGTTCCTTTTTCTGTGAGCTTGGACTAAGACTTCCCCTACCCCCAAGAGGGGAAGGGGAGATTCAAGGTGTCAGTGAAAGATTTTAGGTACAGAAAATGCTATAGGATCTAACATCAACTATGAGTTAAATTAAAAAGTGTGCATGTAAGATAGAGAAAGAGGGGCAGATGGGGAAGGAGAGAGAGAGAGGTAACAAGAAACACGGGAAGACTGAACAATGGGGAAACTGAACATCTCCTTGAATAAAAATTGAATTTCTCATTTAAAAAGGTCTTATTGAAGCCAGATGTGGTGGCTCAAGCTTGTAATAACTATACCTGGGAGGCTGAGATAGGAGGATCACAGGTTTAAGGCCAGCTTCAGCAACTTAGCGAGACTCTAAGTAACTAGGCAAGACTCTCAGCAACTTAGTGAGACCCTGTTTTAAATTTTTTTTAAAAATTTAAAAAAGATTGGGGGTATAGCTCAGAGGTAAAATGCTCCTGGGTTCAATCCACAATAAACAAAACAAACAAAAAAAAAATTTTATCTTCCCTATAAAGTCTGCTTGCAACAGGTAATAAGTGTTAAAAACTTTATAAACTTTTCACTTTATACCATTATTGTCTTGACACTGCTGTGATATAAGAAATATTGGATTCCTGTATTATTATTATTGTTTATTATTATTATTATTATTATTATTATTATTATTATTATTGGTACTGAGGATTGAACCCAGGGGCATTATACCTCCAAGCTACACCCCAGCCCTTTTTATCTTTTATTTTGAAACAGAGTTCCACTAAATTGCTGAGGCTGGCCTCAGGCCTGCAATCCTCTGATTTCAGCCTCCCAAGTAGATTCCTGTATTATAAACAAAGCCAGAAAGGCCCAGAGAGCTCAAGTGATAGCCATGGAAATGGCCAGATCAAGAGCCAGGCTGCAGTTGGCCTCATGCCAGTGCCAGCAGTATTGGCTTTGTTCAGCTGGAGGAGAGCAGGAGAGCTTAGATGCTCTTGAGGACTTGGTAATCTGCCTCTTCTCTCCTACGTCCATTCTCCACTGTTCCCTCTGCCTTCCAGGAAGCACCATTTCCCTTGTGCCTTGTCCCTGGCTTTTGGATGGGTTTGACCAACAAGAGGTACAGGCAGAAGATTAGAATTCAAAGAGTAAAGAGAGACCAGTGTCCCCCACCCCCTGCCCTCAACCCCATCTTTGCTGCAGAATTTCCACCAGAGCTCTGACTGCTGCCCCCTGGCTTCTGACCTCTGATAACAATACCTGTTCCTCTACCTGTGAGGTAGAAGACCTGATGCTAGTCTGCAGGTTAGTTCATCTGTTTAGCTTCTCAGCTCTGCTTTCATCCAGGAGACGAATCCCTGTATTATCTTGCCCCTGTTTGAAAGACCTAGACTGGTTTGTTTTCCTGGCTATACTCTGACTGATACATATATCCTTTTCAAAACAAACAAACAAAACCTTATCATTTACAACCAATATCAAAACTACAGTTAGAATCGAGAAACAAATCGAGATTTGGCCACTGTTAGTTAGCTCTACATAACCATAATAAAATGCCTGAGATAATCAACTTAAGAAGAAGAAAGGTTTGTTGCACCTCACCATTTTGGAGGTTTCTGTTTCTGTTTGGTTGACTCATTGCTGTTTGGGCCTGTGGTGAGGCAGTTCAACATGGGGGCAGCATGTGGCACAGGAAGAGCCTCAGGTGCCACAATCCCCTTTGAAGTCATGCTCTGATGACCTATGACCTCCCACCTGACCCCACCTCTGAAAGGTTCCACCATCTCCCAATAGCACCAAACTGGGGTCCAAGCCACTAATGCAAGAGCCTTTGGAGGAACATTCTGGATCTAAATGATAGTGATGGTCATTAATACAATGTAAATTGCATGAACTTGGTTTTATATGGAGAATCAATATACAATAATGTCAGGCCCTGTCATCAATGTGAAGCTCATCACCACCATTTACTAGCTATGTGACTTTAGGCAAATAATGCTAGCCTCTCTGAACCTCATTCATATCAATAAATAAGTTAAAAAAACAACTGCTGCAGTGTCATTTCAGAAATAAAAAATCACACACATAAAACAGAAGTACAGGCTGGGCGTGGTGGTGCATACCTGTAATTCCAGTATTTGGAAAGCTGAGACAGGAGGATCACAGGTTCAAGGCCAGCCTCAGGAACTTAATGAGGCCCTCAGCAACTTAGTGAGACCCTGTTTCAAAATACAAAATAAGATAGGGCTGGAAGTGTAGCTAAAAGGTAGGCTGCCCCTGTGTTCAACCCCCAGCCCCCTACTCTGCTCTCATCCCACCAAAAGAGAGAGAGAGAGAGAATTTTTGACATGTAAATAGCAACTAATGAATACTATTCATTTTTGCTGCATTATAATCAGCCTCAGGAATCTGAAAGATTTCAAAAGGGCCGAAAACAAACATTTCCCTGTAACAGTGAGAGAAACGCATTGCTTTAATTTCAGGAGAGAACGGGGAGGGTGACATTTAAAATAATGAGCTACGAACTAAATATCATTACCTGAAAGAATGCCAGAGCTTGACAGATGAGGGGAGGAGGGGGAAAAAAGAAGACAAATATGACAAAAATGTTTTTGTTTAAGGAATTTGGGGGGTATCACTCAGCCAGGAAATATTTATTTAGCTTCTCCTCTATCTGGAGCTCAGGGAGAGACTCGGGGGTGAAAGGGCCTCCCGCTGGGGATGGAGAACTGGAATGGCAGACAGGAGGCCGGGGCGCTGGGTCAGGCTCTCAACCCCTCTCCGGGCCTCAGTTTCCCCTTCTGCTAACTAAGCACCAACCCACTGACATGTACTGGGGATCACTCACATCACTTTCAAAGCCTGCACTTGCCCAAGCCCAGGAGTCAGAATCCCATGTAGTATATTCTGGGGTGAGGCACCCAGGGTAATTTATCCCTCAAAGACAATTTTTTTAAACCCAGAGTCATTCTACCTCTGAGCTCTACCCTCAGCCCAATTTTATTTATTTATTTTTGAAACAGGGTCTTGCTAGATTGCTCAGTATCTTGCTAAGTTACTGAGGTTGTCCTTGAACTTGCAATCCTCCTGTCTCAGCCTTCCAAGTATGGGGAATACAGATATATGTATGCTACCATGCCTGACCTGCAAAGAGGATTCTTTTGTGTGTGTGTGTGTGTGTGTGGTACTAGGCATTGAACCCAGGGGTGTTCTACCTCTGCACTACATCCCCAGATGTATGTTTTTTTAAAAAAAATTGAAACAGGCTCTCAATAGGTTGATAAGAGTCTCACTACTTGCTGAAGTTGTCCTCGAATCTGTGATCCTCCTGTCTCAGCCTCTCAGGTACTGGGATTACAGGCGTGTGCCACCATGCCCAGCCTGAAAAGAGGATTGTGACATGCATTCTACACAACCTCCCAGCCTGGGCTTCAAGGGTCTCTTCTGGTCCTTCTCAATTTGCACCAGCATGTCAGTGGAGAGGGGCAAAGCAAGAAGTGAGGACCACAGGGTGAGGACCACAGGTGCCAGGGTGGCTGCAGGAGAAGTGGCTTCAGCTCCGAAGGGGGTTAAGACTGTGATAGGAATCAGAGTGCCGTCTTCCCAGATATGAAGCTAGGAAGCAGGAAATGTGGAGAAGGAGACTGAGATAGGAATCAGAGAGACGTCTTCCCAGGTATGAGGATAAGAAGCAGGAAATATTGAGAAGGAGGAGGAAGAGGAGGAAAAAAAGAGAAAGAAGAGGAGGAAGAAGGTGAAGAGGAGGAGGAGAAAGAAGAGGAGGAGAAGGAGGAGGAGAAAGAAGAGGAAGATGAGAAGGGGGAGGAAGAAGAGGAGGAGGAAAAGGAGGAGGAGAAAGAGAAGGAGGAGGAGGAGAAGGAGGAGGAGGAGGAAGAAGAAAAAGAAGATGAGGAGGAAGAGGAGGAGGAGAAGGAAGAAGAAGAGGGAGAGGAGGAAGAAGAGGAGGAGGAGAGAGAGGAGGTGGAAAAGGAAGAAGAGGAGGAGGAAGAAGAAGAAGGCCGGAGGAAAAACTTTGAATGAATGTACAAAAAAACCAGGCTGAGAAGTTTGACCATAGATTTACAAACCCGGCTCCACAACGCTATGACCTTGTCTGACCCAGAAGGGGAAAGGTCTGACAAGGTCACATGGGCATTAGGCCCGTGCATGTGTGAGGAGCGGGAAAGGCGAAGGCCGGCATACGGGGGGGAAGCACACCAGGCACCATGTGCCTGTGTGTTTCTATCACTTTGAATCCCCTCATAATGTATAATTACATTACACCAGTACAAGTATAAAAAATGAATTTCTTTTCACTGAACTTCAGTTTCCTCATCTATTAGAAATAAGGAGGAGGAGGACAGTAATAGTACCTCTGTCATAGATTTGCTTTGAGGGCAAACTAGAATAATATACTGTGTGCTTATTAATGGTTCCAATACAAGAGAGCTAAGACTGACCATTCTCATCATTTCTGTTGTTTTCTACATATGGCCTGGGTGCTGCACCAGGCATTTAAACTGACAACATTGCCATAATCAAGCAGGGAGAGGATGGAGTCCAGGTGGTTTTGTTTTTTGTTATTGTTTGTTTTTTCATGTTTGTTTTTTGTTTTCGTTTGTTTGGTTGGTTTTGTTTTGTTTAGGGTACTGGAGATTGAACCCGGAGCAATCTAACTCTGAGCTACACTCTTAGTACTGTTTTATTTTGAAACCAGCCTCAGTAATGTAGTGCAGGTTTGCCTGAGGCTGGCCTCGGACCTGCAATCCTCCTGTCTCAGTCTCCCAGGTACTAGGATCACGTGCACCACCACTCCCAGATGAAATCTGGGTCTTAAAGGGAAGTTAAGACAGATGGAGCAAGAAAAGGAGGAGAAGGGGTGAGTGACAGAGAAAGTACTAAGCTGTGCAGCAGTGCCCCTGGACCTCAGGTCTGTTGATATGAAGGCCCAAGTCATTCATTTTATTTACTTACTTTTGGTACTGGAGGTTGAACCCAGGGGCATTCTACCACCAAGCTACACCCCTAGCCCTGTTTTATTTTTTATTTTGAAACAGGGTCTCACTAAGTTGCTGAGGGTCTTGCTAAGTTTCTAAGACTGGCCTCAAACCTGCAATCTTCCTATCTCAGCCTCCCAAGTCCTGGGATTCCAGGTATGCACCATGACCCCCGGCCCTAGTAACTCTTATAATGGGGTGTCATGTGAACTGGAGAAAGTTCAACAACATCCCTGGCCTCCATCCACTGGATGTCGAGATCATTCCCCAGTTATGAGAAGCAAAAAGGAATCCAAGTGCTGTCCAATCTCCTCTGGAAAGGGACAAAATTGCCCCAGTTTAAGGACCGCTGATCTGGAATAATGAAAACAGAAAGGTATCAGGAGGAGGAGGAGGAAGAGGAGGAGGAGGAGGCGGCAGAAAAGGAGAACCAGAGTGTGTAAAGTGAAAATCAGTTCCAGTAAGTGGGAGCAAGTGGACTGGGCTTCAGGGTTTATCTTTCCGCCAGCCTGTTTGCAGGTCTTCGCCAGCCTACCACAAAGCCTGCTCCAACTCTGACCCTCCTGGGCAAGTGCTTTTCCCCGGATTGCAAGAGCATCTAAGTCCTGATTACAGATCAAGAGCAGAGGAGATTCTGGCTGACCACCCGAGGGCTCCTTTTCTTCCTTCAGGTCACCAATGTTGCTTGGGAGATTCCACAGCTTTCTGCCCACCCACATCTGCCTGACCTCTCTTCCCTCTCCTCTCCTCTCCTCTCTCTCCACTCTCTGGTGCTCAGATGGCCCAAGGAAATCCTGGTAAGGCCCGGCCAGGAGCTGTGGCCAAGGGGTAGCAGATCAGCCTTCTTATCTGTGAGCCAGTGAACGTCCCCTGATTCTTTCCAAAAGGAAAACCTCCCAGGCAGCAGGCTCATCAGAGCTGCCTGACAGAGGCCGGTTGGTGAGGAGGCCATGGAAAGTGGTCCCGCTGCCTGCACCCTGATCCAGGCAAGATGGGAGGAGACTGCCCGCCTGCCTGTCCCGCCAGCCACCCGCCCGGCTCCTCCACCCGGCTTCCTCTCCCTCACCCTGAAGTGCCCTTTCTCCAGGCTTCAAAGGAAGAGGGGCAAACTGGAGAGCGTTTCCTTGAGCTGAACATGAATTCAAATACTCCAGGTAAGCACTTGAAACACCGCCTGGTACTCTGAAGTGCGGTGCTTAGCTTCTAGAGTGTTCTTTGTCATCTCTCCCTCATCACCGACTTCTTTGTTCCTAAGCTGACACTCTCTTTGCCCATGTTCTGCTTCCTCTGTGGAAGACGTTGCCTGTTTACATAGTATGTGTGTGTAACTGGGGATTGAACCCAGGGGCATTCTACCTGAGAACCACACCCCCAGCCTTATTTTATCTTTCATTTTGAAACAGGGTCTTCCTAAGTTGATGAGGGTCTCATTAAAGTTGCTGAGACTGGCCTTGAACCTGATATCCCCCCCATCTCAGCCTCCCATATGGGGATTACAGGTGTATGTCACCATGCCTGACCGACTGCATTTCAAATAACCATAGAAGACATGGACCAGAGGATATGATTGCTTTTTTTTTTAACTTAATCTCCAGCAACACCTTTTCTGTGCCAGATGCCGAGCAGGTGCTTGTTGAAGACTTGGCATGAATGGATAATGGAGGCAGCGGCATTTGCAGGCGGACACTGCTTTTTAGCTTTGACTTGGGTCTGAACATTGACTCTCTTGCCAGCTCAGTCTCTCATTCAATCATTCTGTATCTCATTTAATTGCTCTTTAATTGCTTCCAGAATGCCTGCTATGTGTTAGGTACTTTGCTGGAGCTATCATGGTTGAGGAAACAGACACATGTCCCCAAAGTCACGGCTTTAAGTCTGGCAGAGAGGCACACGACGTACAAAGGAAAGCTGCTATTTTTAGTATAACTACTCCAAAGACTTTGAACTAACTCAATCTGCCCCTCTACATGATGCAAACAATTGGGATTCACAGTCTCTCAGCTCTCTGCACCTAAGACAGGAAAATAAAAGATTTTGTTAAATCATACTCCGCAAGCTGGGCATGGTGAAGCATGCCAGTAATCCCAATACTTGGGAGGATAAGACAGGGGATCACAGGTTTGAGGATAGCCTCAATAGCATAGCGAGAATCACAGCAACCTATCAAGACTCCGTTTCCAAACAAAAAATTAAAAAAGAGTTAGGGGTGTAGCTTGGAGGTAGATTGCCCCTGGGTTTAATCCCCAGGACCAATCAATTAATCAATTGATCCATAAATAAATCACACTCAACTCAGCCTACTCTGCTTCTTGTCTCCCTCCCTCTTTTTTTTCCTTCCTTTTACCCGATTTTTACTTCCATCCTCTTCGCCTATAAACCCTACTATAAAGTATTTAACATGCATCCTTTAATATGCTTGTGATGTTGTAAATTATATGCTTTATGTAAGTGTATGTTCACACATGTTTTATTTACACTGAAAGCTTGTGTTCAAAGTCATCTCCTGGTTTTTTTCTCAATTAGCAGATTTTTTTATAAAACCTGTACAGGATGCTGTATCTTGTGTCTAATTAGGTAATTGAGAGCACTGCACAGTATTTGTATTAGTTTCCCATGGTGTCGGTAACAAGTCACCACACACTTGGTAGATTGAACACTACAGATGGATTGTCTTAGTTCTGGAGGTCAGGAGTCTGGAGGGGGTCTCACTGGGCTAAAGTCAGGATGGCGACGGAGCTGCATTCCTTCCTAGAACGCAGCTTTATGTTAGGTTCTGCGGCTCGAGGGGAGAATCTGTTTCTTTTCCAGCTGCTGGAGGCTGCCCACATTCCTTAGCTTGTGGCCCCTTCCTCCATCTCCAAAGCCAGCGAGGGCACGTCGAGTCTTTCTCACATCACCTCATTCGGACACTGATTTTTCTATCTCTTTCTGGACCCACCCCAAATCCAAGATTATCTATTTAAAATCAACTAGCTAGGTGCAGTGGTGCATGTCTGTGATCCCAGTTCTTGGGAGGCTGAGACAGGAGGGTCGCAGGTTTGAGGTCAGCCTCAGCAACTTAGTGAGACCCTCTACAACTAAGTGAGACCCTGTTTCAAAATAAAAAATAAAGTAGGATTAGAAGTATAGCTTTGAGATAGAATGTCCCTAGGTCCAATCCCCATTACCATTAAACAAACAAATAGTTGATTAGAAACCTATTGCCATTAGCAACCCAAATTCATCTTTCCTGTGAAAGGTAATGTATTAGCATTTTCCAGGAATCAGAACACGTGTATTTTGGGGGTGGGGAAAGGGCAGGGGATTATTTTGCCTACCACAGTATTCCATGATACGCATGTGCCCACCATATTTTAATTAACCTAATTTTCCACCTCCAAGAAAATGAAAGGCACCATTCCTTGCTAAAACAAAATAGCAGATCTGTGAGAGAATTTCTCTGAGCTATATACAGATACACACACACACACACACACACACACACACACACATACCCCTAGGGATGAGATAAGTAAGTCCTAAGATTTACAGTTATGATGCATAATTTCAGGAAAATCAACATTCACCTCCCAACTCTCAAGCAGGCTAGGAACTATCTCCAGGTGACATGACTACTCACAAACTTCTCCTCTCTCTCCACTTCCCAGGAAAATGGTGGTATCGCCCTTTCCCGACCTCTTTGAAGTTGGGCATGGCCGTGTGACTCATTTGGGCTCAGGAAATGTGATTGGAAATCAGAATACGGCCTCCAGACAGGTGTGGAGAGAGGAGGTGCCGAGCTGCACCTTTTGCCATGGGGACCACAGGCTTCCACGTTGACTTGAAACTTCATCAAAAGCTGGGTCTCAGTCAGGCATCATGGTGCATGCCTGCAATCTCAGGACTTGGGAGGCTGAGACAGGAGGATTGCAGGTTCAAGGACAGCCTCAGCAACCCAGCAAGACCCTCAGCAACTTAGTGTGAGACCTTGTTTTAAAATAAAAAGGACTGGGGATGTAATTTGGAGGTAGAATCCCCAACCCCCAATTCAATCCCCAGTACCCAAAAAAAAAAAAGCTGAGTTTCTGAGTGACTATAATGAACAGAGACCACCCCTCACCCTTGTTAATCAACTAGACAATGAGTTTCAAAGTAAATAAATACATAATTTTGCATTATGTAAACCACTGAGATATATGTTGATTTTTAATTCTGCTTTAACATATCGTATGATGACCAATATGCCTTTAAAGCCAGGAATAATCCAAATTTAAGCTCTCTTTAGATTTGCAGGATTTTTATAAAGCACTTTCTTTCAGTTTGTTTCTTTGGTACTAGGTATTGAACCCAGAGGCATTCTACCTTTAAGCTACACTCCCTCTCCACCACCCCCTCCATCTTATCTTTTTTTAATTTGGAAACAGAGTCTCCTTCAGTTTTTAAGAGTCTTACTAAGTTGCTGAGGCTGGCCTCAAACCTGCACTCCTCCTGTCTCAGCCTCCCGAGTACTGGGATTATAGGCGTGTACCGCCGTCATACCTGGTACACTTTCTTGTCTATGATTTTCATGTCTACTATTTGATTCCTTCTATATATCTGGAGTTTATGAACTGTCTTTCCCCTCCCTCTCTGCATGTCGTTCATAAAGAGAAATAATCTGTTTCATGTCTTGCTCATTGGTTAATAAGACTCATCAGTCCCTCCAACTGATCATGCACCCCTCCGCAGACAGACCCCATCCTCTATGTCCAGCACAGCAGACGGTCAGTATCAGGCTCATTGGTCCTGGTCAAATGCTGCTACTCAAGGGACCCTTCTCCCATTTCCTGTACACTAAGGAGGCTCAGAGAAGACAGGAGGTTGGCCCAGGTCACACTTCCAAGGGAAGAAGAAGTCAGGATGAGAATCCAGGTCACCTTGTATGTGATCCCTCCTCAGCCAGCTCAGAGGGAATATTCCTGATGTCCCTTAGGATCTTGTTCCTCCCTGTCTTGAGCATCTCCGCACAGACACAGAGGCTGATGTGTGAACACAGGAGGGATTGCATGGGTCATCGTCTTTGTTTTCAAAGAATGTGAAAATGAATGGCAGGTCTGAAAACTTTTCCTCCTCCTCCTCCTCCTCCTCCTCCTCCTCTCTTTCTCCTTCTCCTACTTCTTCTCTTCCCCCCACCACTCCCTTCTTTCTTCTTCAATTTTTGGTACTGGGGATTGGACCTGGGGCATTCTACCTCTGAGCTACACCCCAGCCCCCTTCTTAATTTTTTGTTTTGAAACAAGGTCTCCTAGATTGTTGAAAGTCTCACTAATTCACTGAGGCTGGCCTCAAACCTACGATCTTCCTGTCCCAGCCTCCTTGACTTACAGGCGTGTGCCACCACATCCAGCTGCTAATGCTTTTTCTTTGCTGCATGCAAAGGGAGCCTCATGAATTGCTTCATTAGATGGGATGTCACACATCATGACATAAGCCCAGGATCCCAGGAGGCACAAACAACTCCATCAGCAAGCGTTCTGGGAAGTAAATATAGACAGAAAGGTACAGAAACAGGAGGAGGGACTAGGCCAGAAAAAGGGGTCTGTGTTGGGTTCAAAATATAAATATAAAGCTTGGATGGAGGAAAACAAAACCGATAATTTCTTCTCATCTCATCACAGACGTAGTCCACTCTGTTCTCCGAAGTACCCAGAAACTTGGCTGTTGGCAGATGGTGCAGCTTCCCTTATCACTCCATCAGCTGGGCTAAGAAAGCCCATGGAAATCTGTTTTTCTCCCCCATATCTGTGCAAATAAATGCTGACAATTTCTAACCCTGAGCTGCTTGCTTGTGAAGCAACCTGAATGATGTTAACAAAAACATTCACAATGAAGCCCACCTCCAGTTGGACCTAAAACAACAACTTACTAATTCCTCTGACTTTCTTCTTTTCTTCTCGCTCCTGATCCTGACAGATTATTACCTGAAAGTGAGTAAATGGTTCCCAGTCAGAGGGTCCCCTTGTTTCTAAAACCCAGACTTCCCTTTCTTAGAAAAGACTAATGGCCGTGACCCCAGTGGCTGGAGGTGACTAGCAGGACTGTTCCATGGTACTCAGCACCAGGAGATCTGGTGAGAAGGAGACTGTCTCAGTCAACATTTACACTGCTGTGTCCCAGTACACCAGACCACACAACTTAGAGGAAGGAAGATTTATTTGCTCAGTTTCTTGGAGGTTTCAGTCCATGCGAGGCTAAGGTCTATGGATTTCAGGCCTGGTGGCGGGAAGCAGGGAGCGGGAGAACTCATGGGCTCTACTCCTACATGATGGAGGACAGAGGAGAGAGCCAGCAAGCAAGGAGACTCAAAGACACAAGCACACTCCCTCAGGCCACACCTCAGGGACCCGCTTTCTCCAGACACACTGCGGGCCCAGGTTGCCACCCAGTAAATCCATTACAGGAGACTTACTGATGAGATCACAGCTCTCGTGACCTAACTATACCACCCCTAAATATTAGCAAATAAGCTCTTTGGGGTACAATTTATGTCTAACTATAACAGAGACTGAGGACCTAACTAGCCCGGAGCTAGGGATGGCCCCAGGAGTGCTAAATATGTGTGCAGATGTGAAACAGCTTAAGCCTTGACATCAATCTGTGGGTGAAACAATTAGGAACTGGACCTGGGTTTGAATCTTGCTCTGCCATGCAATAGCTCTTACCCTTGAGTGACTTACTCAAACATCCCCAGACTGCTTCCTAGTTCAACAAGAAAATGAGGATCAGAGACTTAGTGTCATTGTGAGAAGTAAAATAATTGATGTAAACATGTAGCATAGTCACTGTGTGAACTATTATATGAATGAAAACAATAGCAACTTTCGGTAGTCTGAGTAGTAACCTCTGTTACCATTTTCTCCTTCAAAGACACTGCAAAATCTCAAGTTTTCTAGAATTCTGGGGATCACCTCCCTTGATCAGGGAAGGACATGTCAGAAACCTGAAGTTTACACACCACCCTTTACTCCAGTCGTTCTGTGAAGTAGATGCTATTTCCTGCTACAGTAGGATCCCTTTATAAACTGGGAGTGATCAGCACATTTTTTTGTCTGTTTGTTGTTTTTCTTTTGGTACTGGGGATAGAATCCAGGAACATTTTACCTCTGAGCTATACCAGCCTTTTTTATTTTTTATTTTGAAAAGGAAGGATCTCTCTAAGTTGTTGAGGGTCTTGCTGAGTTGAGGCTGGCCTCGAACCGGTGATGCTCCTATCTCAGCCTCCCAAGTACCAGGAGATCAGCACATTTTAAGAGAGCTGAGTGGGAGCTGCTGCATGGCTGATGGAAGAAGACAGGATAGGAAAAGAGGCCCAGGATGTTCCAGGACTGGGTTCTCCCAGACTGTCCATGCCTGCGCAGAGCCAGTAGTGGAAGAGTCCATGCCGCTTCGGACAAATTAACCCAAGTATGAACCAGCAGAGGGAAATCCAAAATGAGAAGAGAGGGGTGAATCACTCCTGACGCGGCTGCACCAAGGACCATGATGCCTCTGTGGGATTGTGGAGCATGTGAGTATGCCCCCTAGGGGTGGCCTTTGCGAGGCCAAGCTGGAAGAGCCCCCTTTGCTTGGTGTGTGACCACGCTGAGGTCCGCTCTGCCTGCCTGCTTCATGATCCCGACATGACCAGCAGCCGCTACCTTAGCTCCCACTCCTAGGAAATTGCCTATAGCCCCCTTCCTTCCTGGTCTTACCTATCATTTTTCTGAACACTGGAGGTGTGGGGTCTTTTCTAGCCCCCAGAAACATGCCCCCAAGCTTCACCCATGGTCTGAAATGAAAGCACCCAAAGGGGTTCCTGAGAGGTTCAGATTAAAGGTTCAGATCTGAGAGGCCACGACTGACTCAGAAGTTGACATTCAGCTATGGCATGCATTGCAGATCAAACTCTGTGACTTATGCACCACCCCACGTGGGGTCTGGCCCTGGCTGAAAATGAGCCAAGGCTTCTCGTCTGCTGGGTACGTGTGAGCTTTAGCAGGTGTTTGCCATTACTGGCAGCCCACCCTCCAGCCCCCTTTCTTCTGGGCATGATGGCTCCTGTATTGTGCCAGGCGTGGTCTGATGGCAAATCTAGATAGCCACAGTTGGGGGGGGCCATGCAGAGACGGGGAGGGTGTGCTAACCTCAGCAGGTGGAATCAGCTCTCCCAGGGTTTCACATCTTTTGAGAATCACCACCAGTGAGTCAGAAAAGAAATGGATTAGAGTTCATTATCTCCAAGTGGGAACCGGTGACTTGCTAAGTTACCCTAGCAGCCAGAGTCTAGTTGCAAAATACTACAAGTGGCAGGCCTTCATAATTATTTGAAACCATCAACTTAAACATGTCAATGCCAAGGGTATAGAAAGTCTTCATACCCACCTCAGGTGCCCTGGGATGTCTTTGTGCCACGTGTGTGAATCCCTGGCTTCAGCGAGCTTTCGCTTACAGCAGCAGCAATGAGAGGGCTTATGGAGTCTGAGATTGGGCTCATGAAGCTAGTATGGCTCAGAGACAGCAAACCACAAGATCCAATTTAAGCTGCATCTCTCTCCCCTACTCTTGACTCTTAATAAATGTCTAAAAGGTACAATACAGGAGGAATTCCCTATCTCTCTTTCCCCAGGTGTGTGTGTGTATGTGTGTGTGTGTGTGTGTGTGTGTGTGTGTGTGTGTGTGTGTTATTGGAGGTCAAACCCACAGGTGTTTTACCTCCTAACTACACTCCCACCCCTTTTTTATTTATTTTTTTATTTTGCAAAGTTACTGAGGGTCTCATTAAGTTGCTAAGGCTGGCCATGAACCCATGATCCTCCTGTCTCAGCTTCCCAAGTATTGGGATTATAGGCATGCTTGTACCCAGCTTTGCCCCAAATATTGGGGGGGGGGGGCGTACCAGGGATTGAACCCAGGAGCATTCTACCTCCAAGCTACACCACCAGTCCTATTTTTATTTTTCAGTTTTGAAACAGGGTCTCACTACATTGCAGAGGGTCTCCCTAAATTGCAGAGGCTGGCCTCGAACTTGTGATCCTCCTGCCTCAACCTCTCAATGACTGGGATTACAGGCGCGCATCACCATGCCTGGCTCTGCCCCAGATTTTAAGGCATGGCTTACCTGTCTCCCCCACCTCCTCCTGCTCTCCCTGGGAGCCTCATCTTACTCATGAATCCTCAGCCGGGATCTACCCCAAGAGTCACATTACTTTCATCTGCTCCAACATTCCACTGGCTCCTAGAGCAACATTTCAAATGCAAGAGCAAGACAGAGTAGATGGGAAGGCCAATTTTATGTGTCAATGAGATTGAGCTAAAAGATGTCCACGTAGCTGGACAACGTTATTTCTGAGCATCTTGAGGGTTTTTCTAGAAGAGGTGAGCATTTGGATTGGTAGACCTGATAAAGAGGAACCGCCTTCACCAACAGGGATGGGCATTGCCTAATCCTCTGAGGTCCCAAAGAAGACAAAAGTCATGGCTGGAACAGAGTCACCCATCCTTCTCTTACCCTTGGACACTGGCATTCAGCTTCGTGGGCCTTTGGATCCACCTGGGACCTGTGCCATCAGCCCTCTGGTGCTCAGGTCTTCTGGGCTTGGGTGGAAGCCTCCATCATGCCTCCAATATCACATGAACTCATCCCTCAGAACGAATCCCTTTCTTTCTGTGTATCTGCAACTGGCCTATTGATTCTGTTTCTTTGGAGAACCACAACTAATACAATAGGCCTACTTGCACAAGAAGCAATTCAAAGAATTACTGTTGGACTATAAAGGTACAAGGCAGACTCTAGTGTGCTGGCACATTCTAGATTCTGCTGCCTGTGAGCTCACAGCTGAATGGGGATGATACCTAAATCTAACAGGTGGTATATTTTATACGATATAGCATATTTATATATTACATTATGTATACAGGTATATGTGAATGTGTACAAACACATATGTGCATACACACATATATAAATATATAATGTATAAACTGGGCATGGCGATGCACACCTATAATCCCAGTTCTTGGGAGGCTGAGACAGGAGAATCAAAAGTTCAAGGCCACTCTCAGCAATTTAGCCAGACTCTCAGCAACTTTGTGAGACCCTGTTTCAAAATAAAAAATAAAAAGGGTTGGGGTTATAGCTTGGAGGTAGAATTTCCCTGGGTTTAATCCCCAGCACCCCTCCCAAAAAACAATATAAATATGTAGTATATAGACTGCTAGACACAATTAACCAGGAAGAATTAAACCCTGAATGTTCATGTGGCAGCCAATCTGCCGAATCATAACAGAAATACCTCATGATTCCTTCTCTAAAAGGAGAATTTGTGGGAAGCCAGGCTGGTCCCATCAGCACCACCATGACAGGGTCAAGGTGTCTCAAAAAACCAGTCTGCTTTCATAACCAACCCCTGGGGACATGACGTCCGTGAAAATACCTGATGGCTGTTGTCGTGACCAGTTCCAATGTTGGACCACTTCTCTGGTCTACTGTGTTCCGGAAGTTTCCTACAGTGAGACACAGCAAAAGGTGTGAAGGCCACGGCTGTAGATCAACATGGGTTTGAACCTGACCACTGGCTCTGTAGGGTTGGAATTCCAAATGTTAGAATGTGTGTCAGCAAGTGTGGTGACTTGCACCTGTAATCCCAGTACTTGGGAGGCTGAGACAGAAGGATTGCAGGTTTGAGGCCAGCTACCAACCTAGTGAGACCCTGCTTCAAAATAAAAAATAAAATGGGCTGAGGGTGTTGATCAGAGGTAGAATGCCCCTGGATCCAATCCCCAGTGCCACACACACACACACACACACACACACACACACACACACACACAAACACACACATCCCATTTCTAGTTTCTAGTTCTCTAAATGGGATTACCTCCCCTTCCCTCCCCTCACAGGTATGTAGTGAGGATCGTGTCAATAAAGCACCTAGCTTGGTACCTGGCACATAGTAGGGCTCATAGTAGTGACATTTATTTTCTCTCATCCAACATCTCATTCTCTTAAGAATTCTTAAGAACTTAAGGATATAGAGACTGATTGGATTGGAGGCTGAACAATGCCTCATGCCAGGGACTTTGGAAGCCAGACATTTGGTGCGTTCCTTGAGGGCAGAGGCTAAATCTTTGAAGTGTTCAGTACAGTGCCAAGCACGCTGCGGCCGTCCATTAAACGGTGAAGGGATAGCGGTTGCTTAACAACTAGATTTTGGTCTCAGTTTCCTTGGAGAGGTTGCCACCTTGTGGACAAGGATAAAATAGTACACCTCTGGAACCTGGGTTAATTCTAGGAACCGGTAAATGCCCATGGATTTATCTGCAAATATTTGTAGCTCCTGGCAGCCTGAATAAGTAATAATGTGTTCCCAAAGAAGCAGAAAGAGAAATTTAGAAGTAAACAGAGCCATTTCTTTGGTTACTAAAGAGGCCGATGTCTTTTCCTGGACCTAATCCTTAGCTTGGATTGGACGCTCCATTATACCCATTTACTGGCCCTAAGATATGTAAGTGGAAATTTGCGTTCCTTCAAAGCACATGAACTGTCTGCTTACATGACCTTAATCTAAGTGACAAAGAAAAGACACCGACTATATTGATCTGCTCTCAGTCCATTAGTGGATGGCTTGGTCAGCAGAAAACCCTATAGCTATTTCTGGTTTCTGTCATGTGTGCCCTGAGTTTCCAAGACTTAAGACATAAAATCCCCTTTCAGGGCTACATATTTGCAACATACGACTGACTCTCTGTACAGTGGCTACATGGCTAAAATAAGCAGGGCATTCTACACAGGGGAAACTCCAGGTTCCCGTTCAATAGGCGATGATAAGATACAATTAGGTGATCCCAGAGTTGAGTGTGGTGGCGCACGCCTGTAATCCCAGTGCTTGGAAGGCTGAGACAGGAGTAGCATCGGTTGGAGCACAGCCTCAGCAACTTAGCAAGACCCTCAGCAACCTAGTGAGAACCTGTTTCAAAATAAAAAAGTAAAAAGGGGCTGGGGCTTTACCTCAGAGGTAGAACACTCCTGGATTCAATCCCAATACAAACAAAAACAAACAAACAAAAAAAAACTAGGTGATTCCAGGTAAAAACCCCAAATATGAAACCTGTGAAACATTACCCAACCTAATGCTTGCTTCAACCCATCTGCAGAATGGGTTGAAAACCGTCCTCTGCATAACCGCCACTCCTAGCTCTGGTTCCACACCTAGCCGTGTGATGAGGAAGCAAGTGTGCAATGGAGCTGGAGTGCCAAGGACCACCTCGCCATGCGCTTGTGCACAGGCCGGAGCCTCCATCGTGACCGTGCGCCAGGTCGCCTTATGCAGATCAGCACCCCAGTTCACCAGGCAGCTCTTTGCACGCGACCACGGAAGCGTGGGGTCAAAGAGGCGCTTGTTAAATAATGCCCACAACTTCCTGAGCAGAGTGTGCAGGCGAAGGCAAGGATGTAAGGGAAGCGCTAC
This sequence comes from Graphiurus murinus, assembly GCA_004027655.1. Taxonomy (NCBI): domain Eukaryota; kingdom Metazoa; phylum Chordata; class Mammalia; order Rodentia; family Gliridae; genus Graphiurus; species Graphiurus murinus. Next base: position 7,808 of record PVLC010004890.1, on the reverse strand, counting down.
CCACTCCCCTCCATTCATGTCTGCCCTTGCTTCCGGAAAGATCCCAATTAGCCATTGTGATCAGCTCCACTGTGGAAGCTGCCGAACCTTTCTTGGCTAATTGGCCCAGAAAAAGAGAGGTACTGGGGTGGAGTTGGTGTGACGCCACGTGGGCTGACCTCTGCCTTGGCCCTCCTTTGCAGTTATTTCCTGCATTGCCAGGGGAAGCAGAAAGGATATTCTTGTGGGTGCAAAAGCCTCATGCTGGTGCCAGGAGAAAGTCAATTAGGGCGGGAAGAGGAATATCAAGACCATTATTTCAACAGATTTGTATCCTCAGCTCCAGAACACAGGTCAAGGTCTCTGCACTTGCTGGTGTGTGTGTGTGTGTGTGTGTGTGTGTGTGTGTAAAAAGAACAGATCTGATTTTACTCAGTTCAAATGGTAACCAGCAATAAATTTATGAAAACCTCATAGGCCAACTAAGTGCATATTTTAATTGACATGGTAAGTTAGAACATATTTGGTGAGTCTATAATTCTAAGGACTGCTACATTTCCCAGAGAATCTTTAGGCTTTAGGGAGATGTTGACAACATTGTGAAAGGAGATTCCACCTTTTAAATGGGAGGAAAACACACACACACACACACACACACACACACACACACACACACACACACACACCAGCTTCCTGCAAAAACTGCTCTGGTGCTAGGTGGAGAACAAATTGGAGGGGACCAGAGTGGGGGCCACTGGAGGTAGTACTGCCCAGCCCTGCCCAGCTGCTGCTTCTGCGCTCGGGTCACATATGTGGCTACTGCACTCGTGGGGACCTGAAACAAAGCACTTATCTCCAAGAGACCACGCACGAGCCTGCTTCTCCGGCTTCTTGTCACCCTCTCCAAGCCAAGTGACCACAGAGTGGCCCCTGTCCCCCTCCGGCCCTCGCATCCCAGGGGCACATTTCCCTGGCAAAGAAGTCACTTCTAGGACAACTCCTGCTGCAGGCTCCTCGATACCCCCACTCTGTGTAAGGGATTTGTTCAGGAGCCCAGTCCTAGTGCTCAGCAAAGGACAGCTGTGCCGCCAGGAGGGGCCATCAGGGGCCATCGGTGTCCCTGGAAATCTCCACAGGGGTCTTTGGAAGTCCCACGCAGGGATGGTTGCCACTGATATCTATGGGTCAAAACCAGGGATGCTGCTAAACACCACCGCATGCACAGTAGGTCCTGCCACTGGAATCACGTGGCCCCAATGTCACAGGGACCAGGGCTCAGAAATGCCAGATTAGAGGCTCCTTCAACTTCTAGTCCTTCTCCTACTAAGCTGGCATCTCCCAGATCATTCCCTCAAGGGGCAGGAGAAGGAGCTAGCCAAGTCCTTGTAAACAAGGCATGCGCTCATTGGCCGCTGACTGTGGGTAGCCATGGCATTGTACACGGGTTAACTCAGTTCCTGTTTGTTTTCTGCAGCAGGTTTATGAGATGGGTACTTTTATGGTCCTCATCCAACAGAAGGGGGAATGGAGATTCGTGGAGCCAGGATACAAAACCCCAGGCTTCCTGACCCAGCCTGGCGTCCTCTCTCAAATCCCATGAAATCTCTCAGGTCAGCTGGAGGAGGGAGACAGGGCCCCAGAGCCTGACACAGGAGGGACAGGAACCTCCCCTTCCCTTTCTCGTAGCTTGCCTGGGAAATGTAAATAATTTAGAGTGCAGGAGCTGGAAGGATAAGCATCCTGTCTGGCTTCACCGGCCACCCAGATGGGCGCGAAGGACAAGGAGCTGGAACCTCTGATCCCTGCCCCACCGCCATCCACACCCTCAGCTTCCTCCTCCCCTACAACCCAGAGCCTCTTCCTGTTCAGCAGCTCTGCCCTCCCATCAGACAAAAGGTGAAAGGTCAAGGCATTTGGCAACGAAGTTCCTCAAGCAGAGAGACACCAGGACCAAGCCCAGTAAAATGACATAAAAGAGGCAACGAGTATTTGTTTGATGCCGCTGTCTACAAGGCTCTGTACTTAGAATACTGAAGGCCGGGAGATGGAGGAAAAAAAGTATTTGGACCCCTTTGTGCATTCTAAAAAGTTTTATCAAGCATGTGCTTCATGCCAAACAGAGCTAGAGTCTAGATGTTAGGAAAAATAAAACCGATTCCTGGAAGGACAAAGGTCTACTAATAGTGCTGATTAAGATATATGGATGGAGAATAGATACTCAATGTCCCCTATGTTCTATGAATGAATGAATGAATGAATGAATATAAAAAGGAATAAGCACCATTCCGAATGTGCATTTGAAGTGCCAGGGAAGAAGGTACAAAAGAGAGTGGGAGAGGAAGGACCTGGGAGGTGGGGAGTCAGGGAAAACCCTTCTGGGCAGGTTGGCCTTTAAGTTTCACATGACCCATGCATAGGGGAACAAGAAGCACATCCCAGAGGAGGAGAATTCATCAAAATCCTGGAAAAAAAAAAAGGCTTCTCGGACTGCGGACTGGAGGGACTCATTTGTCAAGAGCCCAGAATACAGGGAGGACAGAGATGATACATGGCAAAGATTGCTAGATACCAAGCCCAGGCTCGGCGTGGTGGTGCACACCTGGAATCCCAGGACTTGGGAGGCTGAGACAGGAGGATTGCAGGATCAAGGGCAGCCTCAGCAACTTAGCAAGACTCTCAGTACCTTGGCAAGACCCTGTTTCAAAACAAAAAGTAAAAAGGGCTGGGGGTATAGCTTTGAGTTAGAATGTCCCTGGGTTCAATCCCCAGTACTACACACATGCACACACAAAAGATACCAGGCCCAAGGAGACTGTATCTAGAGTCCTTAGTATTATCTCACTAAAGACTCATAAAAACTCCAATGTAGCTGCTTTTATGAACCCCATTTAACAGACAAGAATGCCAAAATGGCCTCCTACAATCCTAAGCAGTTAGTAGTGGAGCCCCAGTGGGGCGCCAGGGGTCCTGTGGTTCAGTGTTTGGAGCACGGGTCAGCAAACTGCGGCCTGTGGTCCAAATCCGCATCACTCACTTATATAAATAAAGTTTTATTGGAACACAAGTGGGCGCATCATCTGCACATTGTCTGTGGCTGCTTCCATGCTACATGGTGAGGTTTAAGTAGTTGGAACAGAGACCTCAGGGTCCTCAGGGTCTGCAAGGCCTGAAGCACCCACCGCATGGCCCTTCCAGGGAAACACTGGCTCCGCTGGCTGAGGTGGCTCGGTGAACTCTGGGGACAGCCCAGCACCTGGCCCTGCCAGCCTCCCTCCCCTGACGGCATGACACAGCTCCAAGGTCTTCCCAGGACGGCAGGCCTGTAAGAGAGCAGGTCCCAGAAGAGCTCACATTCCTGTGGCATCTCCGCTATTTATACTGAAAACACCACAAGAACTCGTTTTTCATGTTAGTTCAGCTGAAAACAGCGAGGACTGCAGGGCCGCAAGCAGGAGACGGGGCGGTGGGGGAGCATGTGCCACGGGGCGCAGCCCCCGTCGTTGTCGGTCCCAGGTGCACTGGGCGCAGGCCAGGCTTGTGTCTGGGATCCTGGGTCTGAGGATTGAGGGTCAGGAGAGGGGAGGAGAGATGCCTGGCTGGGAACCTTGCCTCCTCTAATCCGGAAAAGCACGGAAAACCCAGCCGGCATGCCTACATCCACCTTGTTCGACAACCTAACATGGGTCATTAATTGAAATAAAATGGAAGCAAATGCAATCCAGATGTGCACGCACGTTCTCTTGAACACCATTCACAGACAGCGCCGGATGCAATGCTCCAAAACGCTCCTTTGAGCGGCACAGGGTTACCGTCTGTCTCTATTTCAACTTCTTGTTTGGTTTTCTTTCATGGCACTTAGTCAAAGAGCAGGAAGGTGTGGGGGAGGGGGGCAGATACATTATAATTTAGGATGATTTTCTGTTTTGCTCCCTTAAGAATGTTAACTCAAGCTGGGAATAGTGAGGTGCATGCCTTTAATCCTATTATTTGGGAGGCTGAGACAAGAGGATCATAGATTTAAGGCCAGCTTCAGCAATCTAGTGAGACCTTGTTTCAAAATTTAAAAAAAGAAAAAAAAGCAGGTGTAGCTCAGATGTAGAATGGCCCTAGGTTTAATCCCCAATATAAAACAAAAATGTAAATCCACTGTCTGTTGTTCACTGTTGTATCTTTAGTGCCCAGAACACAGCCTGGGACATACTAAGTGTTCAATTAATAATTTATCAAATACACATTTTTTTATAGTACACATGATCTATGAAGAACATACATCACTATTATCATTTAAAAACACAGGATCTAAAAGTATGTTTCTATCAAGCCAAAGAACAAAAACTCCTGCCCTGTTCAATAAGCATTTATTGACTACCCATTCTGTCCACACCATATTTTTTCCCTTTGACACCCTGGAAATATTCGTAGCAAATATTCAATTCATATGTCATGAAGGTCTCTGTCCACACATGGCACAGGCCACCTGCTGCACAGCGGCCGCCTACTTAAGAAGGGCAGGAGAAGACAACGAGCTAACTGCACACGACCACCATCCCCGAGAGCCGGGATGTATTTTCCTGGGACATGATAAAACCGAATTGCAGCCCTAGTGCAGAAGGGAACCCAGAGTTGTTTTGGAAAAATCATCAGAACCCTTTAGAGGCCAGCACGTTCTGTGAAGAGATAAGCCAGCACTTGGGAAAGTATCCAGCACCCAGTACCTGGGTACCAGGTACCAGCACACCTCATTCCACTGGCCTCCACTGAGCCCCAAACCCTGAAGGTCAAAATCAAAGCCCCAGATAATCTTGAGAGAGGAAAAGGAGAGTTCTAGAAGTTAGGCAATGCATGTTTGGTATTGAGCATAAGACTTTGCTTTACTTGACTTTGCTTAACTTGACATTGACTCTTTTTTTTTTTTCTCTCTTGCCTAACATATTAGTGAAACCTTTATTTTATTGCTATTATTATTGTTATTATTATTACTTGGTACTGGGGATTGGACCCAGGGGTATTCTACCTCCAACCTATACCCCCAGCCCTTTCTATTTGTAATTTTGAAACAGGGTCTTCCTAAGTTGCTGAGGCTCTTGCTAAGTTGCTGAGGCTGGCTTTGAACCTGTGCTCCCCCTGTCTCAGCCTCCCAGGAACTGGGATTACAGGTGTATGTCACCATGCCTGGCTATTTTAAAGACCACTCCTTAATATCAACTGAGAAAAATGTCAGAGAATAGTCACAATTACAAAATAATGGCTGGCCTGAGGGCACAGCTAGAGACTGGCTCTCTGGTAGAGCAAGACAGCGCCCTGGGTGTTATGATCAACCCCACTCCGAGAGCACAAGCCTGCTCGCTCTGACCCTTCACTAGCAAAGATGCTAGCAACACTCTGTGGCTATCGACCTCCTGTCTGCCAGATGGGGAATCCTTCTGGTGCTGTAGGCAGAACCGAGGCACAGCTAGGAAAGGGACAGGGTGTCTTTGGAAAGTAAAATAAATATTCTTAAGGAGACACCACCCTCCACTAGCTGTGCTCCCAACCACAGAGAGGAAGAAAATCCTCACCCTATACCACATTGAGCAGAACGATCCTTTCACCCCAGGGACAAAAATAAGAAGAGCCACATCCAAATGGCAGCCCTATGTCACCAACACCACGCTCTCTATGGAAGATGGATGGATGGGTGGATGGATGGACGGATGGATGGATGGACGGACGGACGGATGGATGGTGGCTTATTGGATATTGGCTATTCATTTCACAAGTGGATAGAAATTGCCTTCCTAGGTACTAGGAAGAAAAAGTCTCTACATTTACAAGTATGGTTGAGTCCTTAGAAACTTGCTAGAATTGGCTAGTGGGTTCCTGTCAGCCAAGCTAATAAACAAATGTCAGGTTAGGTGTAACCTACTTCCAGGTCACATGGTGCTTGGCCCAGCTCACCTTCAGACTCTTGGTTGCTCTCTCTCCTAAACTAGGGGGTCACTTACCAATGGCTTCGAGGGCGAGCCTGGCAAAGGGGCAGTGAGCCCGGTTTGGCAGTAACAGCAAACTGAGTTCTATTTTGTTCTGTTTTTTTTTTTTTTTTTTTTTTTTTGTTGTTGTTTTTTCACAGACACACTTAGGATATTAAACCCAGAGGTAGCTGGGCATGGTGGGACATGCCTCTAATCCCAATACTTGGGGAAGTTGAGATAAGAGGATCACAGGTTCAAGGTCAGTCTCAAAAATTTAGCAAGATTCTCGGCAACCTAGTGAGGTCTTGTTTCAAAAAATAAAAATAAAAAGGGCAGAAGGTGTAGCTCAGAGATAGAATGCCCTTGGGTTCAATCCCCAGTACAACAAACCAACCACCACCACTACCAACAAAAAGGTAAATGTCGACTTTAGCCCCAAATAACTAATACTAATGCTTCCTTTCATTTTTCTCAAAGAAAAAAAAATACCCATTTCTAGCTAGTTTTGCTGTTTCTTTAGAAACACAGGTAACAAGAAATACTTCTCTGTCTTATAAACACGGTTGCAAGAAATAATCAGAAAGACCTTGAGGATAAATGGAAAATGGACCCTCATTCACCTGCAGTGAGGAGGTGGTGGGTAGGTTGGAGCCGTGAAGAAATGTGGGTACAAGGCTCAGGTCCAGGGGCAGGTTAGCCGATGGCCACCCCACGAAAAGCAAGCCAAATATTGCCAGAACTTCTCATTTACCAAGTGAAGCCCAAACTCTGGATTGCTATGGCAAATCACTCAGTATTTAGATACTGGCAATCAAGCAATCGAGTAAATCTTTTCACAAGGATGTATGCCGATATCTTCCTAGTTAGATACTATATGCTTGGGTGGCAAATCTGACATAGATCTCTAGCTTATAAACTCTACATTATATCCAGCATTGTTTTCAATAAATATTGTGTGTGTGTGTGTGTGTGTGTGTGTGTGTGTGTGTGTGTGTGTGTGTGTGTGTTTACTGGGGATTGAACCCAAGGGCATTCTACCACTGAGTTGCACTCCCAGTCCTTTTTATTTTTTTTTTTTATTTTTAAACAGGGTCTCTCCAAGCTGCTAAGACTGTTCTTGAACCTGAGATCATCCTGTCTTAACCTCCCCAAGTACTGTGATTATAGGCATGCACCACCACATCCACTTCAAACAATAATTTAATTATTTGGAATTGTATCAATGATCTTTTACTTTCCATATTTATAGATTCACAATTAAATCAACTAGAAAAGAGAACAAATAGAGAAGAAAAAGTTGTTTATGCAAATTGCTTTATACTCCAGGTACCAAATATCATGTTGACAATAATTGAAAAAGAAAGGGGGGGCACTGGTGGTGAAACTCAATGGTGAAACAATTGCCTAGGATGCACAAGACCCTGGGTTCAATCACCAGCACTGCACACACAAAAAAAGAAGAGCCAGAAGTTGGGGAGGAAAGGAGTTTACCTTGGATTTGAATACATGGGTCCAATTTGGACATAAGAATGTCAGAAAAGTAGGTCAACAACAGATGAAGCATCAGCGGATGCTTGAAGATGAAAATAAGCCAGTAATGCTTAATGAAGAGTAAGTATCAGAATATTAAGAGAGTACAGAGAGCTGGATGTGATGGTACACACCTGCAATCCCAGTACTTGGGAGATTGAGACAGGAGGATTGTAAATTTGAGGCAAGCCTCGGCAATTTAGTGAGGCCCTCAGCAACTTAGCAAGACTGTGTTTCAAAATAAAAAATAAAATAAGACTGGGGATAATGCTTGATGGTAGAATGCAAAACAAAGAGAAGGAAGAGAGAGAGAGAGAGGCTGGGGGAGGAGGGGGAAAGAGAAACAGG